>VMDO01036881.1:0-14784 GCA_007922755.1 Pedetes capensis
AATATTACTCAAAATACAAAATTAAAACGCATTTTTTAATTAGTTGAAGGAAGAAATAAAGCCAATCTCTCCTTCAAATCCTCCGGGGAAAAAAATCTAAAGAGTTAATTTATTAAATAAAATTATAAAATAACTGGAAGAAAACTCAGTTCTGCATCCAATTTCAAAAGAGAAAATATTCAATAAATATAATAGCCAAAGAAAACAAAAGGTTTGTCTAAATAAATACTCAAAGTTTTGCATGTGAAAAAGTGTCAGAAAAACTAAAAGGAAATCCCTAACTGTGAAAGATATTTGGACACATGCAGCAAGGCATTAGCATCCTTCCTAGGTGTATAATTAGTATTTTTTAAACATGATATAATATCATATAATAATATAAATGTTGATCATCTGTATATATTACATATGTTGTTGTTGTTGTTAGGTGCCCATGGGTCAGTATCCAACTCATAGCAACCCTCATAGGGTTTTCAATGGCTGACTGTTTCAGGATTGCCTTGGGAGTGGATTGTCAAGCCCTTCTCCCATTTTTTTGCGGTGCTGGGAATTGAACTCAGGACCTCAGAGACTGCAGCGCAGCACTCTACCAACTGAGCTAAATCCCAGCCCATATATTATATACATATATATATATATATATATATATACCTCATAAAAGAGAGGGGTATCAAGAAACACAAGAAAAACCTTTCCTAAACCTTTTTGCTTCAAACTTATTTTTCCTTTCACATATCTTTAAAAGTGTACGGTTATAGCCCCTGTTTTTTGAGCACTAACCACATGCCAAATGCTTTCCTAAATACCTCCCCCACATTAACTCACTGCATTCTCACCAACCATCAAGTGGCGTTATTGTTATTATAGTCCCCACCTTACAGGCGAGGTACCCAAGGCACAGAGACTCCATGACCAAAGTGCAACGCTGCTGTTTGTCTCTCAGCCCCCTGAGCCCTAAATCCCTGAGACATGTGTACTTATGAAAACAGGTCATGGATGTGCTTTAAGATAAAATACATGTGGCCCCTGTCACACCAGCAGAGTCTCCCCCTTCTCTGTGGTCTGGCCCCACACATCCAGGGGTGAATGGTCCACGCTAAACTTCCTCATCTCATCTCCTATGGGCCACTCAGCACATTGTTCTTTGGTTTCTGTTCTACTCCTTCTGCTGAAAACTGCCCTGGCAAAGCACAGCAGTGACCTCTTGATTGCCAAGCCCAGAGAACGCCTCTCTCCCTTTATCCTGCTTGACTCTCAACAGCACTTGACATTCGTCACAGCTTCCCTAAAGCTCCCTTCCTGGATTTATCTGGCATCAATGCTTTCTGGCTTGCGCTCCCACGCCTCTGCCTCTGTTTCTCTATTTTCCTTCCGCTAAGCCCCTGAACATCTGCATGTCCAGGGTGCCATTTCAGCTCCTAGGATTTACTTCCAAGTCTAGAATGACCTCCCAGATGTTCACCTGAGCTCAAGGTTCATAGCATCTACTTATGGACATTTTATTTCCTCTCTTTTCCCCAAGGGCACAATAAATTGGGTAGCTCCTTGTCTTCTTCCCTAGACATACCCCTCTTCTTGTACTCCCTAATTCTGACCCTGACACTAACCCACGCACTGCCAACTCAGGACCTAAAAATCCATCTGACTCCCCCTGGGTCTGCTTCCTAACATCAGCTGTCAAACCCTGCTCTTTGCACACTGTGGTATCTCTAAAACCCATTCTGTTCTGCTCACCTCCACCGCCATTGCCTCTGCGAAGGTCATCATCATTTATCTCTTGAATTGCTGTGAAGGATCTGTATCCAGTGTATTCACTGCATTGCAACCAAATTGATTTTTCAACAAGTTTCACTATCCCTCTTAACATCCCTTTTGGGCCCCTTTTGCCTTCTGTGTGGACTGGCTCCTGCCTGGTATTGTTTGCCTGACATTGTCCTTCAAGAATTCACCATTTAGGAAGCCTCCAATAGCTTCTGGGGCTGGGATTTAACTCAGTTGGTAGAGCGCCTCTCTGCAGTCTCTGAGGTCCCGAGTTCTATTCCCAGCACCACAAAAAACAGGAGAAGGATGTGGCAACCCACTCCTGAGGCAATCCCGAAACAATCAGCCATTGAAAACCCTGTAAGGGTCGCTATGAGCTGGACTCGACTCAACGGCACCTAACAACAACAACAACCAATGGCTTCTGGTTGAGTATCCATCCATTTATCCAATATTTACTGAGCTTATATAATGTTCTAAGAACTGAGCCTGGCTGCAAGACAGGCAAGGTCCTTTTCTTCACAGACATGGGCACGATATAGCAAAGGTGTGTTGATTTTTGTCTTCCCCTCTTAAAGTAAATCTTTGAAGGAAGGAGCTCTGTTGTGTCCATTTTTAAATACTCAATGCTTTGAACCCGTATTCCCCCAATGAAATAAGGAAGGTTTGTTAACCAACTACCTAACCAGCTTAACTCAGCTATCATAAAGAAACAAACAAATAAATCAATCAAATCTAAGAAGAAAGGAAGCTAGTTTGTTTGGACTTCTTTTCAGTGACCCATTGTTAGCCTCTCACTAATTCCTGTTTTCTGTTGTTCCAAATGCTCATAAATCGACCACGAGGTGACTGACTCTGCTCTGTGGCTTTGATTTTCTGCCTCTGGAGTTACACACAGCCGAAAGCTCACCCATGTCTTTGTTTACCCACCGCTGCTAGAGAGAACATTTGCTTAACAAGGTGGTGGGTATTTTTCTAAGCTCAGAGCTAAGAACCTGGAGGGCAGAATTTATTTGCTCTTGAAGTTTTACAAGCTTTAAGAACTCTTGGCTGTCTGCAGACTCTGTGAGAGGCAGAAGGCAGGGAGAGGGTGCGAGAACAAGAGAAGGAAGCATCGAAAAGCTCCTTTGCGGTGCAGAGAAAACTGCATGGGAAATGGTGGACCAAAAACATCGACTATCGTCTTCTAGGAGTTTTGCGATGGCCCCGTGAACAGAACCATCAGTGGCCCAGCTCTGAATGGGGCATCCCAAGGTTTCCCCAAGCTCCACTGGAGCACTTTGGGGGCTCAAGAGCTTTTTTTCCTTTGGAACTTCTACACTCAACACAGCCCAAGTGGTGCACATTACTTCTCTCCCACTTTGGAACAAAGTTCCTAAATGACATCTCCAAGGGCATCTGCCTTACAAAACAACGTCCTGACAGTGTCCTGTGTCCACGGCGGCGCTTTTGATGGGGAACCATGAGAAGACATTCACAGTGCAGAAGTCCTCTGTCCCCACCGCCACCTCCAGTTCATCACGCCCACGGTCTCGGCTTAAACAACATCGCCTCAGTACAGCATACCTCGGACCTCACTCCCCCCCTTTACAAAAAGGTCCCCATCCCCATTGCTCTGGCTTGAATTTTGGGAATTTATAAGTTGGATAGGTGATCTCCAAACTCCGATGTCAATAATATTTGGAGGTGGGGCCTTAGGGTGGTGATGACGTCATGAGGGTGGGGCTTTAGATGAAGAGGACCAGAACCGGAGCTAGCTGGCTTGCTCTGTCTGGCCCCGAGGTGCCCTCCACAGTGTTATGACGCAGTCCGATGGCGCCTACTGAATGCCGGCCTCAGGCTCTGGGACTTCCCAGCCTCCAGAATTATGGGCCAAATAAATGTCTATTCTTTATAAATTACCCAGTTGCAGGCATTTTTACAGAAAACAGACCAAGACATCCATGCTAAGCTCTCATGCAGCCTGCATTTCTCTTTCATAGCACCTTGTTGTTAGGTACCGTTAAGTCCGTGTCTGACTCATAGCGACACTACATACAACAGGCGAAACGTGCTTCTCTGCTATTCACAGGGTTTTCAATGGCTGATTGTTTTTTGGGAGTGGGTTGCCGGGTTCTTCTCCCAAGCCTACAGCACCTGGTACTCCCGGTGGCTTCCCATCAAAGTACTAACCAGGCCAGACCCTGCTTAGCTTCCAAGATCTGATGGGATCGGATGCCCCAGTGGGACAGCCACAGGTTTCAGAGCACTTAACATGGTTAATCATTTGTCTAATTTCTTATTATTGATCCTCTGGGTTCCATCAAGACAGGGACGATATCTTGCACACTGATGGATTCCCACTATCTAGCACATAAGAGGCAGTCAGAAAATAACAGTGGAATGGCTAACCGACGGATATTCAAGCCTCAAATGCCCACCATATTACTTCATATCCTGTAGTTCAGAATATCTCAGGTTTCTAAAGCCAAGTCCCCTGAGTGTACTGCCTCTTGGAATAATCACTATAGAGTTTGGTTTAAAAAATACAGATCCTTGGGTTCATCTCCCAGAGATTCTGGTTTGGTAAATCTGAACTGATAATCAGTATAGTAGTTTATCTGGGTCCTAGATAATCAGATTTGGAAACCACATTTCTAGAGGACAAGTCTGTGAGGGCTGAAAGTAGGAAGTTTAATGTGGAACTTTAACTTTGAATAGAAGTAAAGACATGAGTGAATAGTCTATGGTGAGATCGTTCTACCCCCACCCACGTGGAAACATCAACCACATGCAACTAAAAAGGATGGAAAGTAAAACTATAATTGTTGTTGTTGTTGTTAGGTGCCGTCGAGTGGGTATCCGACTCATAGCGACCCTCATAGTGTTTTCAATGGCTGACTGTTTCGGGATTGCCTTGGGAGTGGATTGCCAGGTCCCTCTCCCACTTTTGCGGTACTGGGAATTGAACTCGGGACCTCAGAGACTGCAGTGCAGCGCTCTACCAACTGAGCCAAATCCCAGCCCAAAACTATAATAGATACCATTTTTCATGATAGATGAGAAAGATTAGGGGGTCAATAATAAATCTCATTGGTTGGCACCTACAGGACAAATGTGCTTCTGTCGACAGGTTTGAGGGTTCAGAGAAGGTCAAAGACTTGGAGAAAAGAAGGAGTTCTTGGCAAATGAGGTGAAATTGATGAAATGTGATGGGTTAAATAGAACGGTGGAAGCCCAGTGACTTTCCGTCAGCCTCTAGATCATTGTTGATCTGTTCCAACAGGCCCGGAGGCGACCCAGAAGGAAAAATGTTGATCTGTTCTGTTTGTATTACTGGACTATACATTGTTAGTGTCCGAGGCTTTGCTTGCTTATAGGTTCCATACATGCTGGTGCTTTTTTTTGGAACAAAGGAAGTTCCTTAAATGCTTTTCTAAAATGGCATCCTGTCCTTGTTCATCCATACAGAGGATAGGCAAACAAACTTTAATGTACCTCCTGGAATGACCTTCGGGACAGCCATTGAAAAATACAAACCCATGCTCCCTTTGAAACGAACCTACTTTTCCATAAGCCGCACCTCATTGGGTGTCTTTCAAAAACTTTTTTTGTCCACCTCTCCAGATCAGAATATTCTCTTACCAGATGCATGCCTATGGAGGTGGACGTTGCCGTCTCGATCTCTGTCCCCACGTCTTCGATGAAGGGGTACTCGTTCTGCTGATGGATAAGCACCTTGGCTCCAGTGGAGGACACCAGGAAGGGGTTGTATTCGTCTTCGTTTATGTACAAGATAACTTGTAGCCCTGGGCAAACAAGGCAGCCTGCTGTGGTCAAAGGTTCAGAAAACATTTCCTGGGCCCATGCCTCCCAGTTTCTTGTTGTTGCTAGGTGCCAGCAAGTCAGGTCTGACTCCTAGCGATCCTCGTAGGGTTTTCAATGGCTGATTGCTTCAGGATTGCTTTGGGAGTGGATTGCCATGTCCTTCTCCCATTTTTGCGGTGCTGGGGATCAAACCTGGGCCCTCAGAGAGTGCAGAGAAGCGTTCTACCAACTGAGCTAAACCCCAGCCCTAGTTCTTCGGAGACATATATCCAAGACCCAGGCACTTTGAGCAGAAGAAGGGATGAAGAGAGCTAGGCTGGAAGCCCCGGGAGGGTAGAATTTGTGCCTGACTGGCCCACTGCTGTGCCCCAGGGCTTAGCCCAAACTAGGGATTCAGATCCTTTATCACTGTCCTACTTCTTGCTAAGCCTAAGTACTTGGTAGGGCTGGGATTTAACTCAGTTGGTAGAGTGCTGTGCTGCAGTCTCTGAGGTCCTGAGTTCAATTCCCAGCACTGCAAAAATGGGGGAAGGATCTGGCAATCCACTCCCAAGGCAATCCCGAAATAGTCAGCCATTGAAAACCCTGTGAGGGTTGCTATGAGTTGGACACCGACCCTATGGCACCTAACAACAACAACAACAAGTACTTGGTAAACATAAAGGAATTGCCTATGTTGTGTGAACCCCTGGGGTCCTTTGAGACACGAAATTCTGCAGCACCAAAGGGACCTGGGGTGCTGTGGTGTTTAAACCCTCAGAAGGTAGACCCAGGAAAGAGATGATCCGCTAAGGATGTATCTGATCACTGGCCCACCTTCTCTCCTGCCCTTGTCCTTGCTCTCCATCTGCGATCTATTCTCTACCCAGCCGACACAGGGACCTTTGAAAATTGGAAATCAGGTTCCGGGCCGGAAGCCCTTCAGTGCCATGTCACTGGATAGAGAGGAGCCCCGTAGAGTCAACCTGGCTGTGACCTTCAGGGCGACAATGCTGGCTTCCCTACCTGATCCTCCTCTACATTTCCAACTCTCCCCCTCGTCAATCAGCTCCGAGCACACTGATCTTATTTCTCTTTCTAGAACATATCAAATTTATTTTCTTCTCAGGGCCTTTGTATTAGCTTGGCCCCGTGCATCTCCTGTGCATGTTAATGTCGATCTCTTTATTTAATTTGACTTTTGGTGGTACTGAGGAGTTGAACTCAGGGCCTCATATAAGCTAGGCTATACCCCTGAGCCTGCAGCCGTAGCCCTGTGGCATCCGATCCCATCAGATCTCGGAAGCTAAGAAGGGTCAGGCCTGGTTAGTATTTGGATGGGAGACCGCCCGGGAACACCAGGTGCTGTAGGCTTGGGAGAAAGACCTGGCAACCCCCTCCCAAAAATCAATCTTCCATTGAAAACCCTATGAACAGCAGATAAGCACTGACAATAGTGTTTCATCTGTTGTATACAGGGTTGCTATGAGTTGGATACCTACTCGACGGCACCTAACAACAACAACAACATACCCCTGAGATGCCCCTTAACGTGGATCTTGTCATCCTTGAATAACCCCCTCAATGAGATCTTCCTGAACCTTCTCATCCTGGCTGAACCCCCATCCTGTGTCCAGCCACTCTGTCTCCCCCCTGTGGCTTCTTTCTCCTCACACCACTCATCAGGACATGTAACTAGATCGTGTCTATTGATGTGTTTGCTCATTTCTTGTGTTTCTTTCCTCTAAAATGTAAGATCCCTAAGAGCAGAAGTGGCATCTGTCTTGTTCCCTGCTGTATCCCTTACACACTGAAGAAGGGCCCCCATACAGGAGATGTTCAATAAATGATTAGTAAATGGATGAATGGCCTGCAGTGGTAGCCCTGTGGCATCTGATCCCATCAGATCTTGGAAGCCAAGCAGGGTCGGGCCTGGTTAGTACTTGGATGGGAGACTGCCTGGGAACACCAGAAGCTGTAGGCTTGGGAGAAGGACCTGGAAACCCCCCTCTCAAAAATCAATCTGCCATTGAAAACCCTATGAACAGCAGAGGAGCACTGACAATAGTGTTTCCCCTGTTGTACAGAGGGTCGCTATGAGTCGGATACCGACTTGATGGCACCTAACAACAACAACAACAAATGGACGAATGAGCAGAGTCCACATGGATTGAAAGAAGATAATTTAAGAGTTATTCTGACTTCTTCCATTTGTAAACAAGGAAACCAAAGCCCAGGGGGGGACAGTGATTTGCTGGAGTTGGCACAGCCCCCACGCAGCACAGCGGGAACCATGTGCCTCGTCATTCTCAAGTCCCAGACAGCTTCTTCCTGCTGAAGTGTGCGCTCTGCACTATGGTGTCTTGCAGGCTTAGCACAGAGACTGCACGGTGACAAAGGCCAGCGTCCCGAATGTGGATTTTCCTTACGACGGAGCCTTGCCTCTCCTGGTGCGAACATGTTTATGCGTCAAATCACATTCGACTTGCGTAAGAGCTTTCTAGAGTTCCTTTTGTGGGTAAGCCAGGCCAATCTGCTGAGTCCCTACCTTCTGCATAAAGGTAGTAATAGAAGAGTAGGAGTTGTAGTACTGGAGGTAGTAAGGGCATTACAGGTGGTGGGAGCAGCACTAGCAATGGTAGCAGCCCAGCAAAAATACCAGTCATGGTAATACTAGCAGTCATGACAGCAACCAGCATTTACGGCGTGGCCAGTGCACGTGTTGAAGCCCCATCCGCAATGCAACAGCATTGGGAGCTAGGGCCTTCCGGTACAATAAGGTCTTAAGGGCATGGCTCTGATCTGGTAGGATTGGTGACTCTATATGAAGAGGGAGACATCACTGTGCATGCTCCCCACTTGTAACAGAGGAAAGGGCGGATGAGGACACAGAGAGGACAGCTACCTGTGACTCAAGGAGAAAAGTCTCCCCAGAAACCAAATCTGCCAGCACCTTTATCTTGGCCTTCCAAGCCCCCAGAATGTGAGAGATGAATGTCTGTCGTCTGAGCCACCAGGCCTACACTATTTTGTTACGTGGCCCTAGTGATACCCAGGTCTTCTTCTAAGTGCTCTCTGCATACCTAGGTGTTCTCAGCAGGCATTAGGGGAGACGCTGTTGTTATTCTCACTGTACAGATGAAAGTAGCAACCTGCCCAAGGTGGCAGGGTGAGAGGCAGAGCTGGGGATCGGCTCCAGAACCTGTCATCTTAACTAAGCTAAAGGTGTGACCACACCCCTCTCAACGCAGCTCATCTGGCTTTCACTCCACTTAGAAGCCACCTTCCCGGTATGACGAGCTACAGGATTAAACCAGAGTGGCTTCTCAGGAGAAGGAAGCTCAGCAATCTCCCTGTGTTATCGCAAAGGTAAAGAAGAATCGTCAAAAAGGAAAACAGAGCTGGGTGCTGTGGCGCACGCCTGTAATCTCAGCGGCTGGGGAGGTGGAGGCAGGAGGATCGCAAGTACGAGACCAGAGGCAGTCTGCATAACTTAGCAAGACCCTGTCTCAAAAAGTGAAAAAACGGGATGGGGGTGCAGCTCAGTGGTCCAGCACATGCAGAGCATGCAAGCGCGAGGTCCTGGGTTTAACTCGCAGTACCACAAAAAAAAGAAAAAGAAAAAAGAAAAGAAAACAGGCACCATACTGAAGAAAGGGACCGACTCGGATGCTGATGGAAACGCTGGAAAGGGAAAAGATGTCTCTGGTTTTGGACTAGGTGGACAGATGGGCATTTGGAGAGGCTCAGATGTCCTCAGCTGCCCCTGCTGCCCCCACGCTCCCAGCCAGAGGATCTCGAGACCTCCCGCAGCCTGCTTCCTTACCATGCTCACTGCCCCCCATGGAGGTGCTGAGGATGGTCGCGTTTTCTCTGTTGTTGAACGTGTAGCAGTTCCCATACATTGGGTGGTGGAAGCGCGTGAAGTTCCTGAGGGAGGAAGAAGGTGGGTCAGAAAGGGCTGGCTGGGGAACGCCCCTCGTGGATCCTCGCTGAAGTCTGCAAGGGCCGTGTTCCTGATTCCAGCTCTCGGGACAAGGATGACGGCATGACTCATGTTCCCTATTTCTCTTCTGATGAAATGCCGAGCCAGGTGCCTTGCCAGGCTGACATGACTCGATGTGGGATTAGACATGCTTTGTCTTCTCCCGCCCAACCTCTTACCACTGCCTCTATTCTCATTTTGGATTTCTTATCTCACATATGCGCCCCAATTCCTCTACGCTTGAATCGCTCAGCCAACACTTAACATATTTCCATTCACACTTCCAGTCCTTGGACATGATCCTCAGAAAAGGAATCCCATCATACATGCCCTTATGTGACCTTAGAACCCAGTCCTCTGGGTGACATCATTCCAGTCAGTCAGCTTTTGCCAGGACCAACGTGTGCCCCACCACACAGAGCAGTGAGGAGGGGCCAGGTGCTGCAGTGTGTGCCTGTAATCCTAGCCCACAGGAGGCTGAGGCAGGAGGATCATTGAGTTCAAGACCATACTGGGCTAGAGTGTGAGTTCTAGGTCAGCCTGGGCTGTGTAGTGAGCCCCTGTCTCAGAGAAAAAGTGAGAAAGGCTTAGTATGAAGGAAGCTCTTCAGACAAGGACAATCTCCTCAGAATGAGCAGCCCACTGTCCAGTCACCACCAGGGACTGGAGTGTTGCCTCAAAGGTGGAAAACTCCGAAGGCTCCCAAATGGGAGCGTGGGCATTTCTCGTTCCCTTCCTCCTCCTTCTTCCTCCCTTCCTCCATGCCAAGATGATGGTTCTCAATGGTTGGTATGCATTAGAGCAATATAGCAAGCTATATGTATACCTCAGCTACTCTGCGTCCTGATGAGTAATGTAACGAGTGTAAAGATACTGTGACTCGATGCCACACACATTTTGCTCATAGACTCTACGACTAGCTGGCACATAAGGGGCTTTCCCAAGGGCAGAGTCAGGGACAAGAGCGTCTTGGTTGCCAAGACCTCCAGTGAGCCGTAGCTGCGTACGATAGGCCTAGTGCTCCGAGCCGCCAGCCCTCGGGGGCCCCTCCTGACCTGGCGTCGCAGGACATCCCATCGAAGAAGCAGGTGACCAGCAGCTCCTCGATGGAGTAGCTCATGTTGATTTTCTTCTCCAGGGGCACCTGTGCCATGATATTCATGTAGTGCAGCTTGTACCACTCCTGGATGGCATTGACGCCCGAGCTGAAGGTGTAGGTGGCACAGTCAGAGGTGTCATTGGAGCACTGTGAAGAAGAGGAGACAGCAGGCTGCACTGGCCGGCCCCGCCCGCACCTCTCAGCAGAACAGTAAGGAGGGGGAATCACAGGCCAGACACCCAGGGCAGCAGGAGGGAAATCTGGGGCAAGGATGGGCTTCCTTGGACTTCTGGGGGTTGGAAGAGGTCGTCCTCAGGCCTCGGGGGCAGAGAAGGGGCTGGGCATGGAAGGACATTGAGTCTGTCTCCAAAGATTCCTCTTTCCAGCAGGTGGAAAGCAGAATTAGCTGCCTCAAGGTTTGATTGATTAGTGCCACTGACTTTCTACACAACCCTAGCATAGACATAGTGTAAGAAATCCAGGTTCTAGCCCAGATGCCGATACTACCTCTCTGCAGGATTTTTGGGAAGGTATTAGGCATGCAGAGCTGGGATTTAGCTCAGTTGGCAGAGCGCTGCACTGCAGTCTCTGAGGTCCCGAGTTCAATTCCCAGCACCGCAAAAATGGGAGAAGGACGTGGCAATCCATCCCCAAGGCAATCCCGAAACAACCATTGAAAACCCTATGAGGGTCGCTATGAGTCGGATACCCACTCGATGGCACCTAACAGCAACAACATTAGGCATGCATCAAGGCTCATTGGTGGATGAGAAGGCGATGTGGCTATGACAGCTGTCACCCCATTGGTCACCAGGGTTGATTTGGCTGATCTGACTGTCTGGGGGAGGTGTCCTCTTTCTCCTGAACCCTCCATACATGTCCCTCCCAAAGCTATGCTATCAAAGAGGACAACCTTCCCTGACAGAAGAGGCTCCGTCTTCAGGCAAGGGTACCCGCCCCTCCCCACTAGCCCCTCTGAACAAGCTCACGAAATGTTGACACAAACTATCCTGTTGTTGTTGTTGTTAGGTGCCGTCGAGTCGGTATCCGACTAATAGCGACCCTCTGTACCACAGGGGAAACACTATTGTCAGTGCTTCTCTGCTGTTCATAGGGTTTTCAATGGCAGATTGATTTTTGGGAGTGGGTTGCCAGGTCCTTCTCCCAAGCCTACAGCTTCTGGTGTTCCCAGGCGGTCTCCCATCCAAGTACTAACCAGGCCTGACCCTGCTTAGCTTCCGAGATCTGACGGTATCGGATGCCACAGGGCTACAGCTGCAGGCAAACTATCCTAAGCAACCATATTTAGTCGCTGGGAGGACTCACATTTAAAATACATAACAATGATTGCTTTTTGGGGAAGTCATGGTCACACTGCAGGAGTTCTCTCCACCCAGGACTTGGAAACTCTCTGGAAAGGACAGGCATGGAAGGATTTGTTTCGGTATCAAGGAGAATCTTTTGAATAGTCTATGAAAAGAACTGGGATTTAGCTCAGTTGGTAGAGCGCTGCTCTGCAGTCTCTGAGGTCCCAAGTCCAATTCCCAGCACCACAAAATGGGAAAAGGATGTGGTAACCCGCTCCCTAGGCAATCCTGAAACAGTCAGCAGTTGAAAACCCTGTGAGGGTCGCTATGAGTCGGACTTGACTGGACTGCATCTAACAACAACAACATGAAAAGAACTAGGAAGACTCTGAAGTCTCCACAGTTTTGACCAGGGGCCACGTTTTAGGATTTGTGACCAGAGTCATGAGGTCCCAGGATCAGCAATCAAGGCCACAACGTGTCGGAGTAGCCCCTGCCGCTCTGCAGAGGTGGCTGGGGCATGGAGAGGGGCGGTACCGGAGGAGTGTGCGCAGGGAGATGAGAGAATTCATTTTGGGTGAGTGGCGCCTTCCCAAGAGTTCTTCAAAAGGGACCAGAAAGGGAGATGAGACGAGAGGTCACAGCACCTCATAAAGGCGCACACTGTGAGGAACCTGGCCATTCCTGCTGTTCATTATCTCCTCTCTTCTGATCTCTGCACTCCAATTTTGCTCTGAGGGAATTTTCTGTCCCACTTTGGATGGTCTGTTGAGATCATCAGTATGCCCTGTCCTACTTTGGGCAAGGAGCAACTAAGTGCCCCAAGTGTGGCCAAGACAGAAGTTTTTTTTTTTTTTTTTTTTTTTTTTTTTTTTTGCGGTACTGGGGGTTGAACCCAGGGCCTTGAGCCTGCATGCTGTGCAAGTGCTGGACCACTGAGCTGCGCCCTCAGCCCGTTTTTCTACTTTATTTGAGACAGGGTCTCGCTAAGTTATGCAGACTGCCTCTGGTCTTGAACTTGCGATCTTCCTGCCTCCGCCTTCCGAGCTGCTGGGATTATGGGCGTGCGCCACCAAGCCCAGCTAAGATAGAATTTGAATCTTAAACTTTAACACAAAGACTGCAAATCGCTTCTTTAATCCAGCAGCGCTATCTGAAATGACCCCATCATTTCGTGCCACCTAGAGCAGCAGGTCTTCTCCAATGTCTGTCTTTGGAGAGGCCTCCCGGAGCTACTGTTGTTGTTAGGTGCCGTCGAGTCGGTATCCGACTCATAGCGACCTTCATAGGGTTTTCAATGGCTGACTGTTTCAGGATTGCCTTGGGAGTGGATTGCTGGCCCTTCTCCCATTTTTGTGGTGCTGGGAATTGAACTCGGGACCTCAGAGACTGCAGCACAGTGCTCTACCAACTGAGCCAAATCCCAGCCCCCTGAGCTACTGGTCACCTCCTAAGACATTCCCCACATTGAACACGGCAATTGTTGGTTTTGGTTGCTTCCAGCCGAATCACTCTAACAAAGCGCAATTCTTCCAAAGGGTGGGTAGGAGGTCATGGCCAGGGGGAAGAGAGGCTGGGCTCCCTACCTCGAGTGCATCCCATGCCCCTGAACTCTGAGGGGGCGAATCTTACCAGCTGGAACCCCACCAGCTTCTTGGACTCGTGGATGTGCATGACATTGGAAGCCTTATGGATGATGTTCCCGCTGATTTTCCGCTTCCGGCCGGTGAAGAAGTCCCTGGCTTTGCCCTTCTCGTCCTGATCAAAGGCCAGCAGCGGGAGCACGTTGTGGAATTTGGGCTGTGGCCCTTTCCAGGTTGCGCTCCTGGCCCCTGCTTCCCGGCGATTCCGAGGCTTCACGTCGGGGAAGCCGTAGAGGGTCTTCAAGGCCGCTGTGGTCTCCTGCTCTATATCAGCCAGAAGGTCTCGGACCATGCTGTACCTGCAGAGGTGGGGAGGAATTGTCAGGGAGCCTGCAGACCCCATGCTGTCGTCCATCAAGGTGTGTCGGCCCTGTGCCTTCTCACCCACGCCCCTGGCCAAGGGGACCAGGCCTTTCTCTACGGCCCCCGTCCAAAGGGACTAAGGGCTCCCACAAATGGGGAAAAGCTTGTGGTGACTTTTATAGACATCCTGTGGCTTCACCTTTGCCACCACTGTCTGCTTGCTCTTGGGGCGTGTGGATGGTTTGCCCCAACCAGCATTTCTGGAGTGGTAACTGTCAGGTGCCTCCCATAAGCCAGCCACAGTGAGGTCAGCTAACTAAGGGCTGACTAAGAGTCTGTCCAGCGGAGAAACCTGCCACTCTGACCCTGCCCACGGGGTGACCTCCAATCGGTGCTGGGAGGAAAGAGGGGAAGAGTGTCCCCTCGACAACTCCAGGGGACCCCTCAGAAGAAGAACACAAGAGCTGAGTACATAAAGCACTAGGACATCGTTTCTGAAATTTTCACTCTACCGCATGGTCCCAGACTCCCTCTTACCTCTTCCTTCCCTCGTCTCTCCGTTTTGCCTTGTGTACAGGCAACATCACGTAGTGATTGAGGGGGTGAAATCCAGAGCCCCACCACCTGCATTCGAGTTCCCCATCCTGGCACTGGCTATGTGACCTTGGAGAAGTCACTTAGCTTTTCCATGTCTCTTATATGTACAATAAACTCATTGAGACTTCCCAACAACCTCATTTTACAGATGAGCAAACTGGGAAAATGAGACACTGATGCTCCTTTGTAAAAGAGGGTTGTTGGGAAGTCTCAATGAGTTTATTACAGATATAAGAAACATATAGCTGGGAATGGTGGTGGGTACTCATAATCCCAGCCCTTGGGAGGCTGAGGCAGGAGGAC
>VMDO01036882.1:0-14776 GCA_007922755.1 Pedetes capensis
ATGCAAAATTACCTAGGAATAAACCTAGCTAAGATTGTCTATTCCCAAGAGAGAGGATCCAACAGAATGTGGAAATTATCAAATGATTTCATGGAAGCAAGGATGGCTAGACTGTGTCTTGTGCATTTTGATCAGGTTGTCAAGAGGGAACAATCCCTGGAGAAGAACAACATATTTGGGAGAGTGGCTTGTTAATGGAAAAAAGGAAGACACTCAAATAGATGGATTGAGATGGTGGCTGCAACAATGGCCTTAACCATAAAAAAGATTATGTGCCTGGCACAGAATTGGGGAGTGTTATGTGCTGTTGTATATTGGGATGCTATGAGTCAGACCCAATTAGATGGCACCTAAAAACAACAATCGGTAATATCACACACAAGTAAAATTTTGTGAAAGATCACTCAAAACTGACTGCAGCAGTATATGGACAAGGAACTGCCAGAAAATCAAGCCATATTCAGGAAATGATGTGGAGTCAGTGACATCATTGCTGATATCAGATGGATATTAGCCGAAAGCAGAGAATATCAGAAAGATATTTCTTATTGACTATGAAAAGGCATTTGACTGTGTAGATCATAATAAATTGTGGATTACATTGTGAACAATGGGGATACCTGAGCACTTAATTGTACTCAATAGGAATCTGTACATGGGCCAGGAGGTAGTTGCTCAAGCAGAACAAGGAAACTTTGCCTGGTTTAAAGTCAAGAAAGGTGTGCATCAGGCCTGTATTCTTTCATCATACCTCTACAATCTCTATGCTGAACAACTAACCCAAGGAGCTAGACTTATGAAGAAGAATGTAGCATCATGACTGGAGGAAGACTCATTAACATGCTGCATTGTGCAGATGACTCAACTCCACTTGCTGAAAGTAAAGAGGATTTGAGAGGATTGGTGAAGATCAAAGAACGCAGCCCTCAGTATGGATTGTGTCTCAACATCAACAAAACAAAAATCCTTACAACTGTGTCAGTATGCAACTTCATGATAAATGGAGAAAATATTGAGAATGCCCAAGATTTTGCCTTACTTGGTTCTACAATCAACACCCATGGAAGCTTATTGATGTTGTTAGGCGTCATCAAGTTGGTGTCCAACTGATAGCGACCCTACATACAACAGGTGAAACAGTATTGTTAGTGTGTCTCTGCTATTCATAGGGTTTTCAGTGGCTTCTTATTTTTTGGGAGTGGGTTGCTGAGTCCTTCTCCCAAGCCTACAGCACCTGGTATTACCAGGGAGTCTCCCATCCAAGTACTAACCGGGCCCAAACCTGCTTAGCTTCTGGGATATGAAGGGATTGGTTGCTACAGTGGTGCAGCTGCAGGCTCCATGGAAATAGCAGCCAAGAAATCAAAAGACACATTGCATTGAGAAGAGCAATTATTGCAAAAGACCTATTTAAAATGTTGAAAATTAAAGATGTCATACTGAAGATGAAGGTGCACCTGATTCATTCCATGGTATATTCAGTTGCATCATATGATTATGAAAGCTGGATGTTTAATAAGGGATACAGTAGAAGAATTGATACTTTTGAATAATGGTTCTGGAGACCAACATTGAATATACCATGGATTGCCAAAAGAACCAACAGATCCATCCTAGAAAAAGTGCAACCAGAGTGCTCCTTGGATGCAAGGATGGCTACACTGCATCTTACACATTTTAGAAACATTGTCGGGAGTGGCCAATCCCTGGAGAAGGACATTATGTTTGAGAGGTGGTGGGTCAATCAAAAAATGAAGACCCTCAACTAGATGAATTGACACAGTGGCTTCAATAATGAGCTTAGACATGAAAAGGATCCTGTGCCTGGCAGTGTTGAGGAGTGTTTCATTCTGTTCTACATAGGGTACCTATGAGCCAGCACTGATTCAAAGGCACCCAACAAAAACATAGCTTTTGTCTGTGGATTTTTTAAAATACAATTTTCTTATCTAAACTAAGTGTAAGTACAGTAAGTATGTAGGTACCATGGCTAATTCCATGGAATAGCTCCAAAATCTTCTATATTAAACCGTACAACTCCCCTAGTGTAACTGTCAAAAGAATATCAGGTTCTGATGGGCCAGTTATATTCCAACTGTAGCTTTAGGGCAGTGAGATCCCTGGAGCCTCCATTTCTCCTGTATTTTTCATGTGTTTTATTTTACGTGTTCTTGTTGTTAGGTGCTGTCAAGTCTGGTCTGACTAATAGTGACCCTATGTATAACAGAATGAAACACTCACCAACAATGTGCCAGGCACTTGATATATGTTTAAGCTCATTGTTGCTGTCACTATGTCAAATCCATCTAGTTGATAGATTTCTTTATTTTTTTCATTGATCTACCTCTCTCCCAAACATGGTGTCTTTCTTCAGGGGTTGGTCCTTCCTGACTACATGTCCATAATACGTAAGATGTAGTGTAGACAGATGGAACATACGAAACTCAAATTGATTATATTTGTGGAAAGAAACAATGGAAAACTTCAATATCAAAAGTCAGAAAAGACCAGATGCTGATTGTGGATCAGACCATCAAGTGAGGTATTTGACAGGGAAAATATTAAATGACAAAGGAATCATCAAATGATGATAGAAGAATACACAGTGTCATTATACCAAAAAATTAGTGAATGACCAACCATTTCAAGATGGTACCTAGGATCAAGAACCAATGATAGTGAAGCAAAAAGTGGAATCTGCCTTAAAGGCTGTAGTGATACACAAGGGTCTAAGAATTGATGGAATAGGAATACCAGTTGAGATGTTTCAACAAACAGATACAGCATTGGAGGCGCTCACTCATCTATGACAAGAGACTTGGAAAACAGCTAGCTGGCCAAATGGCCAGAAAAGGCCCATATTTGTGTCTATTTTCAAGAAAGGGGATCTAACCAAATGCATAAATTATAGAATGATACCAATAATATCCCATGCAAATAAAATTTTGCTAAAGATAATTCAAAAGTGACTTCAGTGGTATATTAACATAGACTTGCTAGAAAATGAAGCAGGATTCAGAAGAGGGCATGAAACCAGAGACATTATTACTGATGTCGGATGAACTTTGGGCAAAAGCAGAGAATACCAGAAAAATTCTATCTATGTTTCAATGACTATGCAAAGGCATTTGACTGTGTGAATCATAACAAATTATAGACAATATTGCAAAGAATGAGACTACCAAAGCACTTAAGTATGCTCAGGAGGAATCTGTACATGGACCAGAAGGTAGTCCTTCAAATAGAAAAAGGAAACACTGCCTGGTTTAGAGTAAGAAAAGATGTGCAACAGGACTCTATCCTTTCTCTCTACCACTTTAATCTCTATGGTGAGCAAATAATACGAGAAGCTGGACTTTATGAAAAGAATATAGCATCATGATTAGAGGAAGACTCATTAACAACCTGCGTTATGCAAATGACACAACTTTTCTTGGTGAAACTGAAGAGCATTTGAAATATTTACAGATGAGGGTCAAAGAACACAGCCTGAAGTATGGATTGTGCCTCAACATCAAGAAATAAAAATCCTTACAAAGGGTCAGTAAGCAACGTCATGGTAAGTGGAGAAAATATTGAGGGCATCCAAGATTTTGCCTTACTTGGTTCATTAATCAACATCTACAGAAGCAGAAGCCAAAACATCAAAAGACACATTTCATTGGGAAAGGGTATTGCAAAAGAATAATGTCACATTGAAGATGAAGGTGTGCCTGACTAATACAATGACATTTTTAGCTGCATCATATGCTTATGAAAGCTGGATATTGAATAGGGAGATGGGAGAAGAATCAATGCCTTTGAATGAAGGTACTGGAGATGAATATTGAATATACCATGGACTGCCAAAAGAACCAACAGATCCATCCTAGAAGATGTGCAATCAGAGGGCTTCTTGGATGCAAGGATGGCTATAGTGAGTATTACATATTTTAAACATGTTGGCAAGAGAAACCAGCCCTTGGGGAAGAATATGTTTGGGAGAGTGGCTAGTCAACAACAAAAAGGAAGACTCTCAACTAGATTGCTTGACACAGTGGCAGCAACAATGAAATTAAACATAAAAAAGATCATGCTCCTGGCACTGTATCAATGAGTATTTTGTTCTGTTTAACATAAGGTCTGTATATGTTGCAGCTGACATGAGGACACCTAACAACAACACCAACAGTCATCATTTACGCTGGTGCAAAAATATTTGCAATGAAAAAATTGGTCTGACAAATTTTTTATCATGCTATCTCCAGCATTGTTTCTATCACCAAGGCCATATTTTCCAACTATGGAGTCTTCTCTTTTGTTTCCAACTTTTGCATTCCAGTCACAAGCAACTATCAGCGCATCCTGATTGCATGTTCAACCAATTTAAGATTGCAGAAGCTGGAAAAGTGTTCCAGTTCTTTATTTGTGGCCTTAGTAGTGAGTGTGTAAATTTGAATAGCAATCATATTAACTGGCATTCTTTGTAGACCTATAGGTACTATCCTATTACTGACAACACTGTACTTAGGGTAGATCTTGAGTTATTTTTTTTTTGATGATGAGTGCAACCCTATTTCTTTTTACATTGTCAATCATGGCATAGTAGACCATATGATTATCTGATTCAAAACAGAAAATACCAATCTATTTTAGTTTACTGATGCCTAGAATGTTGACATTTATGGACTGAAACTTGCCTTTGAACTTCAAGCAGCTAAGTTAAAATGAAGACATGATGAAATTAAAGAAATAAACAGAAGATTTCAAAGGCAGCTCCAGAAGACAAAATCAAATATCATAATGACATCTGCCAAGAGCAGGAGATAAAAAACTAAAAGAGAAGAGAAGGCTCTGTTTTTCTCAAGCTTAAGGAATTAAAGAAAATATTCAAGCCTTGTGTGGGGTGCATGCCTCCTGGTCCAGCCCGATGTTCGGATGGGTGGTGGTGCCCCGCACACAGATATTAAACACAACTCAATTGGGACCCTTGGGTGAGGGGCACGGACTCCTACAGCCCTCGGGACGCTGGTGGAGATGGGAGAAAGGAGAAAGGAAAAGTCTTGGGTGCTTTTGCCTTCCAGGGGAAAACACCCATTTTGGTGGTCTCGGTGGTCATGAGGAGACAGTTCTTGCTTTGTGGGTGATCAGGTGGAGAGTGGGTTCTTTCCCTGTTGATGGTCGAGGCAGGACAGCATTCTTTCCTCACCGAAGTTCTGGGCAAGAGAGCAGGACAGCTGTTTCCTCATCGGTGGTCCAGGTGAGAATGGGGTCTTTCCTTGTTGGTGGTCAAAGATCTGGGCCAAAAGGGAAAAGGCCTTGCTTAGCCAATGGTCTGGGCACAAAAGGATCAAGCTGTTGCAGTGCAGCTCCTTATATAGCTCACCCAGGAAATGGCCTGAGCCAATCAGCTTTGAGTTCAATTGTTCAATCAGGTTTGGGGATTTGCGAAGGGTTTTGTACAAATGTCCAGCCTAGTTACTTTCATTTTCCCTAGATTTCTAATTTACAAACCAGATCTTCAAAAGCCATTTTCTTAGTTTTGGGGTTTTTGCCAGTTCCCTTCCAATTTCTCCCTATACCTTGGGTGACAATAGTGAAGGATTATATAAGAAAATTATTAAATGATGCAGGAGACATCAAAAGAAGATGGAAAGAATACACAGAGTCATAATACCAAAAAGAATTGATGGATGAGCAACCATTTAAAGAGGTTGCGTATGATCAGGAACCAATGGTACTGAAGGAAGAAGTGGAAGCTGCCTTGAAGGAATTGGCAAAACACAAGGCTCCAAGAATTGGTTGAATACCAATTGTAATGTTTCAACAAACAGATGCAGCACTAGAGGTGCTTGCATGTCTGTGCCAAGAGATTTGGAAAACAGGTGCCTGGCTATGACTGGAAGAGATACATATTTGTGCCTATTCTCAAGAAAGGAGGTCCAATCGAATGTGAAAATTATTGAATGATATTAGTATCACATGCATGAATGTTCTGCTAAAGATCATTCAAAAGTGACTGCAGTAGATATTGACAGGGTACTGCTGGAAAATCAAGCTGGATTCAGAAGACAGCATAGAACCAGAAACATCGTTGCTGATGACAGATTTTGGCTGAAAACAGAGAATTTCAGAAAGATGTCTATCTCTGTTTTATTGACTGTGCAAAGGCACTTGACTATATGGATCACAATAAATTATGGAAAATATTGTGAGGAATGAGAATTCCAGAACACTTAACTGTACCCATGAGGAATCTGTAAATGAATAAGGGGGCAGTTTGAACAGAACAAGGAAACATTGCTTGGTTTAAAGTCAGGAAAGGTGTGTGTCAGGGCTGTACCCTGACACTGTACCCCTTTAATCTCTATGCTGAACAAATAATCCAAGTGCTAGACTTTATAATGAAGAGCATGACATCAGAATTGGAGGAAGATTCATTAACAACCTGCGTTATGCAGATGTCATGGCATTTCTGGCTTTAAATGAAGAAGACTTGAAACATTTACTGTTGAAAATCAAAGAACACAGCCTTCAGTATGGATTGCACTTCAACATCAACAAAAATTCTTACATCTGGGTTAGTAAGTAACTTCATGATAAATGGAGAAAAGGTTGAAGTTGTCCAAGATTTTGCTTTACTTGGTTCTATGATCAATACTTACAAAAATAGCAGTCAGAAAATCAAAAGATGCATTCCATTTAGAAAAGCTGTTGCAAAAACACTTCTTTAAAGTGTTGAAAAGTAAGGAAGTCATATTGAAGACAGGGGTGCCCATGACTCATGCCATGGTATTTCCATTTGTACCATATACTTATGAAAGCTGGGCAGTCAATAAGGGTAACAGTAGAAGTATTGATGTTTTCAATTATGGTGCTGGAGACAAATATTGACTATACCAAGGACTGCCAATAGAACCAACAGATCTGTTGTAGAAGAAGTGCAACCAGAGTGCTCCTTGGAAGCAAGGATGGCCAGACTGCATCCTACATATTTTGGGCACATTGTCTGGAGGGACCAATCCCTGGAGGAGAACATCATGATCTAGATCAACTAGATGGGTTGGCACAGTGGGTGCAATAATTGGCTTAAACATAGGGTCACTATGTGTCAGACCTGAGTCAATAGCACCTAACACCAATAACAACAACACTTCTATCCTTGGTTCTATGGCTGGAATATAATTTCTTGAAAATGTAATTTCATTTGGAAATAAATTGTACCACACATGGTTTTTATTTTTCTTCTTGTCAACTTAGCCAGAATATTACACATTAAACTTTATGTTTTTAGGATGTTTTATGTGTACTTTGAAAAGTTCTATAATTGAAGCAAATATTCCCTCTTTTGAATAATGAAAAAATTAAGCACAGCTCAAAATTGCACTCAGGAAAAAAAAAAAAACACTGCCTTCAAGAACCTGGTCAATTTCTTTGTTAAAGAAATCTAAAAACCAGCAGAATATCAAAAATAACTGTGAAATTAGGGAATTTCCTAGGAAAATAAATAACTAAATTGTCTTTAATATGTGTTTCATTCAATATGAACTGCTGAAAAATACAGATGTAGTAAGAATGTAGAAGCATAACAAAAGAATAAAGAGAAACGATGTGGCCATACAAACCTATAATTCCAGAGATTCAGGAGGTAGAGGGAGGAGGATCATGAATTTGAGGCCAGAGACAGCCTGCAATTAGCCAGACTCTGCTTCAAAATTTAAAAAAGTAAAAAATAGACTGAGAGTGCAGTCCAGTGATAGCTATTGTTATGTGCTGTCAAATTGGGTCTGACTCATGGCTACCCTATATACAACAGAATGAAACACCACCCGACACAAGATCTTTTTAATGTTTAAGCCCATTGTTGCACCCACTTATCAATCCATCTAGTTTGGGGTCATCCTTTCTTTTTGTTGCACTGCCCCTCTCCCAAATATGATGTTCTTCTGCAGGGATTAGTCTCTCCTGACAATGTGTCCAAAATACATAATACATAGTCTAATTATCCTTGCTTCCAAGGAGCACTCTGATTGCACTTCTTCTAGGATGGATATCTTGGTTCTTTGGCAGTCGATGGTATATTCAATATTCATCTCCAGCACCATAATTCAAAAACATCATTTCTTCTCCTGTCTCCCTTATTCAATATCCAACTTTCACAAGCATATAATGCAACTGAAAATAGCACACCATGAGTCAGGCACAACTTCATCTTCAACATGATACCTTTATTTTTTAAAACTTTAAAGATGTCTTTTGCAATAGCTTTACCCAATGCAGTGCATCTTTTGATTCCTTGACTGCTGCTTCCGTGGGTGTTGAAATGATCTAGGGGTTCAGCTTGGTGGTAGAGGACTTGCAAAGTATGTGCAAGGCCCTGGGTTCAACAACCAAGTAATGCAAAATAAATAAATAAATAAATAAATAAGAGTGTAGAGATTTCTAGGTAGGAAAGTGGTGCCAGAATTTCATCTCTTAGGT
Organism: Pedetes capensis; assembly: GCA_007922755.1. NCBI lineage: Eukaryota > Metazoa > Chordata > Mammalia > Rodentia > Pedetidae > Pedetes > Pedetes capensis. The sequence goes on from VMDO01036882.1 coordinate 8,461, forward strand.
TTTTCTTCACCCTATTTTCTTTAACTCTTTCTTCACCAAGTAGCATGTGCCATGATCTAATGACTTCTCTCCTCACAGTCTTTTTCACCTTGCCAATAACTAAGTGGACTGTTCCCTCAGAAATTTCTCTATCTATATGCTCTACAATACCATGGTTACAAGTTTAACAGTCTCTGAAACAAAAGTGAACTTTGCCCCAAGACATAACCTTGATAGGTACTTAGTTCATGCCTGAAAATGAAGACCCACTGACTGTGTCTGGTACACTTCTGACAAAATTAATGACTTGAGCAAAACATGCTGTCCTTATTCACCATCCTGCCTAGGACACAGGAATGAGGAATGTGCTGAACTCTCTTGGCAAAAAGAGCTTTCTAAGGAAAGGGAAAGAGAAAGGAGCTCATGGGCAGAGTGGTGCAGTTAGTTGACAAGGGAACAAGATGAAGGAGCCAAAGGCACAAGAAACACAACATACATTTAAAAGTTGAAAGAATGTTGCCAAGTAGCTCTTTATGAGTGTCCTGAGCAATGTTTTCATTGTTTCATTTTATTTTTCACATGTACATTTTGTACTTTTTATCCCAAATGCATAGACATCATTAAAACCCCTCTAAAGTACAAGTGGCCTGCAGCTATAGCCCTGTGGCATCCGATCCCATCAGATCTCAGAAGCTAAGCAGGGTCAGGCCTGGTTAGTACCTGGATGGGAGACCTCCTGGGAACACCAGAAGCTGTAGGCTTGGGAGAAGGACCTGGCAACCCCCTCCCAAAAATCAATCTGCCATTGAAAACCCTATGAACAGCAGAGAAGCACTGACTATAGTGTTTCCCCTGTTGTACAGAGAGTCGCTATGAGTCGAATACCGACTCGATGGCACCTAACAACAACAACAACAAAGTACAAGTGTAAATTGAGAAAATATTTCCATGGCTAAAGTTTTTAGACACTAAATATTTACCAGCCCACATTTCCTTGTGTAGCTGGTCCACCCTGCCACAAGGGAGGCTCGCCTGGTGAAAGTGATGAGCTCACCATTCTTTTCTGCTTGCTCAATAGAAATGGTTATTTAGTCATCTGAGGGGCAGCTGACCTCTTTGGTTAGTACTTTCTCTTGAGAACATGGTATCTATAAATGTGCACCTAATTCACAAATCAATTTGTTGTAATGTACTTCCTATGTGTTCATTTTTCAGATTTGTAAAGGCATATTTTTCTCAAATACAGGCAGTATTAATGCCAACCTAGCCTGAAAAATCAGTTAACCCATAATGTACAGTAGTTCAAACAAACCAGTCTTAGTTGAACTTCTCTGGTAGCAGAATGAAATTTGTTCTGGATGAAATAGGAAGAGGCAGAAATTAAGTAGGAAACAAAAAACTTCATCTCTCTCTCTCTCTCTCTCTCTTTCTCTTTCTCTCTCTCTCACTGTCTCTCTCTCTCTCCCCCCCTCTCATCCATGTTTGTATGTGTTTCCTATTTTCTCTCTTTCATCTTAATTAAAACCTAAAGTTTGACACCACCCTGTGCCTTTGTTTGTGAAGCTGGATAATTTACAAAGGAAAGAAGTTTATTTAGCTCATGGTTCTGGATGCTGGAAGTCCAAGATCCAGTGACTGTACCTGGCAAGTGCCTTGTACTGCATTCCAATAAGACAGTACAGCAGAAGGACAATCAGATGCATGTGGAAGAGGGGACACAAGGAATGGCATTACTTTATAACAACCCATTCTCACAGCAACTAATACAGTCCCATGAGAGTGGCAGTGCTTTCTCTTCTTCAATCCATGAAGACCAAGATGAATCTCTCCATAAGGGTGGGAACCCTCTAGAACTTTTTATAAAACAACTTGAGGCAGTTACTAAGCATGCACTCTATGTATTGATTATGCCATTTGCCAGACTCAGATAGCATTAAGACTACCCAACTAACTGATCCCAATTTGGTGTTAGAAATATCCATTCACACTGATTCTCTGGCAGTGCAAGAGCAATAAAATTTAGTCAAAAGGGAACTTTTTTACTCTTATTTTTCTTAATCTGTTCATGCAGCTATAACAATTTAGTCTGGATAGTTTATAAAGAACAGAAGCTTATGCCTCACAATTCAGGATGTTGTAAAATCCAAGACCAAGATGTCATGTCTGATGAGATCCAGTGTTAGAGTTTGTTGGTCATAGGTGGATGCTAGCATGGGTCCTCATCTAGCACAAGGGGCAAAGCAGCTCCATTCTCAGGATATTCATTCTGCAGAGGCCCATACTCTACATATTATCACACTGAGGATTAAATCCAACAAACGAAGTGGGAGGTAGACAATAACTCTCACACATAGCAGTGCTCTTCAAAAAGTTATTTTCAGATAGATATCTTCTCTAAATTAAACCTTAATACAATATTATTTGTTCTTAACAGCATAACTCATTATTGATACATTCATTTCATTTGTACCTAAAAGATGATAAATCTGATGAATTTTCAATTTAAGGAAAATTCATTGTGGAGTCACAAATTCCAACAGGTGTTGAAAACCTCATTTCATGCAATTGTTTGCACTGTTACAATAACTTCAATTCTGTTAGAATACTTTCAATTCTTTGTGTTAGAAATAAACCTGCCTCCTTCTTACATTTTTCTACCCTTGGTAGATAACTTCTCTAATAACGTAGATTTCATAAAAGCTGAAACAGGGATACAAAGTGAAAAACCATGATATTTGTTGTCCAAGTTCAATACAAGTTTATTACACCTCACTGATTTGCTGACTTTAATAACTAAAGGCAAAGTTCTGGAAAATTGTCTTTTGTTATCTAATATTGAGGAGGGAGGGGAAGAAAATTAGTATCACTTTTTTAAAGGAAATAATTTCATGAAACATATATCAAATTACAGCTGAAACATCTTACCATGATTATCTTTTCCTCCTAGGAAACAGAACTACATTTTAAGCCATGGCTAGTTCAAGACAATTCCATAAATTTGGAGCATTTTATGCAAGGTACCACGCAGTGCCATTCAGGGGATTCAATGATAAATAAGACAAAAATCTCTACAGTTGAAGAATTTACCATCTACAACAGCGAACTGGAAAAGCACAAAAATAATAAAGGCTAATTGTAGAGGGTTATTTGGCCTACTGGAAAAAGCATAGTCTATATCCCTAAGCCTGCAGCCATAGCCCTGTGGCATCCAATCCCATCAGATCTAGGAAGCTTAGCAGGGTCAGGCCTGGTTAGTACCTGGATGGGAGACCGCCTGGGAACACCAGAAGCTGTAGGCTTGGGAGAAGGACCTGGCAACCCCCTCCCAAAAATCAATCTGCCACTGAAAACCCTATGAACAGCAGAGAAGCACTGACAATAGTGTTTCCCTTGTTGTACAGAGAGTCGCTATGAGTCGGATACTGACTCCACGGCACCTAACAACAAAACAACATATCCCTAAACACACTTGCTTTAAAATTTGGCTCTGACATTTGCTAATAGTGTATCTTTGCACAAAATAAACATTCTGAATACAGTTTGCTTCTTCTGCAAAACAGATATCAATAACTGTTTTAAGGACCTATTGTGAGACTTGGGAAGGAATAGATGTAAACTACCCAGAAAATAGCAGATGATCTTGGATAGCTTCCCTGGAAAGCAGCCTCTAAAATGGAGAAAGATTTCCATGCAGGAAGTTAACTATGGTTGGACCTAAGGATTGATAGAAACAAAGGAGTAAAAGAAGGAAGTACAATTAGACAGTGGGAGATGGTGGGCTGCAAAAAAGTCTCAACAAAGACCTCAATTAATTGCAAGGGTGACTCTGGAGATAGAAAGCCCTGTAGAATTCTCTCATATTGAAGTCAAGGGCTAGGCTTTTAGAAGCCACAAGAGCAGTCATTGGATGTAGACACCACATGGCAACAGGGCATGACTTTGTAAGAGGTAACTTTCTTCAGCAAAGCATTGCTCTAGGAAGAGTAGTTACTGCAATTGTGGGAAGTGAGTCCAAACTGAGGCCAATCAGCCTTCCGTACCTTCAGCAGCAAGGGAATGTGAGCCTAAGTACTAATGGATGAGGGCAATGGGGGAAGTGGGGGAAGAATTTGGGTGGCATCACACAGTCCATTTGAAATGCTACAATGTGGTGGTGCATGCCCATATAATTCCAATCCTCAGGAGGCTGAGGCAGAAGGATCATCCAAGTTCAAGGCTAGCCTGGGCTACATAGCAAGATTGAGTTAAAATTAATTGCTTTATAAAAATTATGAACATGATGCATACTTATGAAAATATGGAAAATATAGAAAAATATAACATTTTAAAAATTTATATCAAGTACAATACAATAAAATCATTGTGAAAATTTTGGTGTATTCTAATATTTTCTAAGCATGTTTATTTTCCTCTGAAATAATGGCATTACACTGGGAATTTTGTTTTGTGCTTTTGAAAAAATGAATGTTTCCTCATGTAAATAACTATTCTTTTATAAGATGATTTTGGTCTTCTTTTCTTTTTTAAAGAAATACTAAAATTTGCTGAATAAAAACTATGTTATTTGACACTTAAGTTTTTATTTTATTTTACTTTTACCAAAAAATGCTATAATGAAAAATATTACACATATCTCTGATGGTTTCCTTAGGAAAAAATTCACAAAAGTGAAAATTTCTATGCCAAAGACTATTTGCATGTTTAATGCTTTCATACATGTTTGCCCAATTATCCTCAGGAAATTCCTATGAGCAATGTATATGACCTTCTGTCTCTTCACCCTTGCCAAGATTAAAAATTATCATTCTTTTTTATATGTGTTAGTTTAAAAGGAAAGTTTTATTATTGATGCATTAAAATGCAATGACAATAGAGAAATAAAAAGTATCTATGAGCATTCAAAAGTGGAAGAGATTACATTAAATCAAGGGGAATAAGAAAAGACTTCCAAGAAAAGAAGAGAGATAATATGGTCCTTATGTATTGGACAAGATTTCAATAAGTAGAAAGGGAAGGAATCTCAGCTGGAGAAAACATCAGGAACAAAGGCAACATGAAGAGTAGTGAAGCTCTGTTTCAATTAGAGTATAAGAGAGAAATAAAAGTGAAAGTGGGATGGAACTGTAGTATAGCACAAAAATGGCAAATAGAGTGCAAATGTAAACAATAACAAATAACCACTTGACTTTTGTGTTGATGAAAATTTGGAATCTATTGTTACACTTATTTGTTTCTCCAAAAAGCTTTTATTTACCACCTACATGATTTCTTCAAAAAGTTTTTATTTACCACATACTGAAATGATCAGTCATCAAGTACTCACATCATTGATGAAAGCACACAGCAATCCCAACTATCCTCAAGTGCATGGGAAGAAAGCACACAGAAAAAGAAGAAAATTATGTTTCCAAAGTACAGGAATAAAAGGCTAGATAAGAAACAAAGAGAGTGTAATAAGAAGGAAAACAAGGGGACTGAAATGCCATGTACATCAATGGAAGAGTATTGGTACACATGTAGGAATTGGTAACAGCAAACAAAGCCTGGCATAGTGGTACATGCCTGTAATCCCAGCACTTGGAAAACTGAGACTGGAGGATTGTGAGTTTGAGGCCAATCTGGACTATATTGCAAGAACTTGTTCTTTAAAAAAAAAAATCAAACAATATAGAGAAATTGAGAATTATAAAAACTGAGAAAAATAAATAGATTTGGCAATGTAGGGGTCCTCAGTCATATATAGTTTTTTGTACAATGAAGGGAAGAAAGGAAGTCATACTGAAAAGGAATAAAGTAGGTAGGATAGAAATGGATGAAATAGACTCATCAAACTGGTAATTTAAAAATAGTTTAGGAAATTAGAGTAGCAAGATGAGGTCAAGACAGGGGACTGATGTTAAGAGATTATTTCAAAATTAAATCTTAATTTTCTGGAAATAAATTTAACAACAATTTAGAAAGTGTTAAATCTTTGTGGAATAAATTATACAATACTCATGATGAGTATAAAAAAAAGACTTGACATGAACGAAAACTTCCTAAACCTAATGCAAGGGATGGATACCTATACAACTGAATCATTCAGAACCCCAAACAGAGTAGACCAAAACAGATCCTCTCCAGGAAACATGATAGTTGGAATGCTTAACTTGGACAGCAGAGAAACTGTTCTGAAAGCAGCAAGGGAAAATTGTCAACTGACCTGTAAGGGCAAACCCATTAGAATAACCACAGACTTCTCCACATCAACATTGAAGCCTTGAAAAGCCTGGACACATGTCATCCAAGTTCTGAAAAAGAATAACTTCCAACCAAGACTATATTATACAGTGAAGTT
>VMDO01036883.1:0-14764 GCA_007922755.1 Pedetes capensis
GTCAGAACTACAAGCCAACCTAAACCTCTTTGCTTTACATGTATCTTGTATTTCAGTATAGTGACACAAGACTGAGAAACACATATGGTTTATGAATATTTTTCCCATTCTATAGGTTGATTTTTTTTATTTTACTGGTGGTTTCTTTTACTGAGCAGAATCTTTTTTAGGCTGCTTTAGTTGCATTTGCCTATTTTTGCTTTTATTGCTGCATCTTTGGTGCCATATCCAAGAAATCATGCCAAACCCAATGTAGCTTTTTCTTCTGTATGTTCTTTCAAGAATTTTACAGATTTAGACCCTATATGTTAATCTTTCATCCATTTGAAGTTGGTATTTATATGGCATAAGGTAAAATTTCAATTTGATTATTTTAAATCTGATATCTAGTTTTATTACCATCAATTTTTGAAGAGTATTCTCTTTTTTTGTATTTCGGTAACCTTGTAAAAAATATCAAAAAATGAAAAATAGAACTCTATGGTCCAATAATCCCATAGCTTGATACATATCCAAAGGAACTGAATTCAGGATATGGGAGAGATATTTGCCATCTCATGTTCATTGTAGAATTATTCACAATAGCAAAGACTGTGGAAATGATGTAAATACCTACTAATGTGTAAATGTATAACAGTTTGTTATGTATGAACAAAGTTATGCTATTCAATTTTTAAAAAAGAAGGAAATCTTGCCATTTGTCCAATATGGATTAACTCAGAGGACATTGCTAAGTAAAATAAGCCAGACTCAGAAAGATAAACACTGTATGATCTTACTTATGTGTGAAATCTAAAATAGGCAAACTCCTAGAAGGTAAGACTAGAATACGGGTTGCCAGGGGATAGGAACAGGGAAAAAAAGGGAGGCATTCATCAAGGTTATAAAGTTGCATTTATACAAGATGAGTAATTCCTAGAGATCTATGAAACAGCATAGTGCCTATAGTAAATAATATGGTGTTGCATATTTAAATTTTTGGTAATATCTTATGTTGTATTTTTATCACATAATAATAATTATAATAGTAATAAGAAGGAGGAAAAGGATAAACTTTGGGAGATTATTGGATATGTTTATAGAATAGACTGTGGTGATGGTTTCATGGGTATACACTTATCTCTAAATTCTTCAAGGTGTATGGATTAAGAACATACAGCTTTTTGCATGTCAATCATACTTCGTTAATGTCTTTTTGTAAGTATTAGAACAACCGTATATTTCTGTCTCTAGGATTTGAATATCCTGATGATGTCCCCAATGTAAATTTATCACCAGTAAAATCCAACTGATTTTTTTAAATGACACATAATGTAATGATGGGCATATTGCTGAACACAGTATTCAACACATATTATTTTTCACTATAAGATTTGAATAATTTCCAATTTTTATTCAATAATAGCTAACGTGAGAATTGGACAAGTTATGCCATGTTGAATTGTGAAAAAGATTATGTTCATTGTCATTATTATATATCCATATTGGTTCACAATCAGACTTGAATAAATTAATTTAGCTGTATTATTACTCATCTGGTAATTCAAAATGAAAAATCTCAAAAAGCCAATGCAAACATATAAACATAAAAATTGAATATAGAGAAAAAACAGCACAGGGCACAGTCTCCACTTTACATCAATAATCCCCAAACTTAAATTGTCTGAGAAACAATAATGTATTAGAAATAATTTCAGAACTAAATAGATGAATAAGTATTCCTTACCTTTATAGAAATCCTAAAAATGTTCAGATATCAATAAGAATTATCATCATCTTTTTACTTTTATGGTATCTTTAGTCCTTTGCAAGAGATACTTGGTATTAAGGTAATCAATGACTAAGAATCTCAAGTGAAATCTAAACGCATGGAAAAATCAGTAACAGTTTTACTGGAATACAATGTTATTTAACATCAATGGAAACTAGGAAGCCAATGAAGTAAAAGAAATATCATAAAGAAATAATTAGAAGATTTACTTCTCTCCTCCAAAAAGTGGCTGATCTATTTGGCAGGCCAAAAATGGATCATTAAAATTTTGAGCTATCCTTATTAATTATCCTGTTAAAATACAACATATGTGCATATATATGTGTGCATCTATATATCTAAATGTAGATAATAAAAAGAGCAGCACATATGGAAATATTTTGAAATGAAATGGAAATATTTTGTGTTTAAAATGAGTGAGAAATTATTATATGAAATTTAAACCTATTAACATATTTCATTTTCTGTCTATGCTTATTTAAGGTAAAATAACATTAAATTATTTACTAAATATAAAAAGATGTAATCAAACTCCCTCACATGTCTTTCAGTTTGCCATATTGTGGGGGTTTATGTGTTGCTTTGATACCAAAAGCTATGCTACTGGTATTACAGACACAAGCAGGGTAGACAGGTTTCAGCTGAGAGTACAGAGTAAGACAGACTAGGGAGTAGGACATGGCAGCCCCTTCTGAAACAATTACTCTACAAATAGCAGAGAAACACTGTCAGATACAGTGTCAGAAAATGAGCCCCTCAGGTTGGAAGGCACTCAAAAGATGACTGGGGAAGAGTTGCCTCTTCTAAGTAGAGTCTACCTTAATGACAGGTAGAACAGATATAATGCATTACATACTAATAGAAGACTAGATGAGTTGTAGCAAGATATCAGTCATGAAGAAAGCAAAAAGTTATTTAAAAGATAGGAAAAAAGAAAAAAGACCAAGTTTCTTGTCAAAGGAGACAGTGACATTTGCCCTAGAATTTCTAGCAGCTAAAGCAAAAGGAAGACAGGATGAAGTTAAGGAATTAAACAGAATATTTCAAAGGGGAGCTTGAGAAGACAAAATCAAATATTACAATGATATATGTAAAGAGCTGAAAATAGAAAACTAAAAGGGAAGAACACATACTGTTTTTCTCAAGCTTAAGAAATTGAAGAAAAAATTCAGCCTCAAGTAGCAATACTGAAAGATTCTATAGGAAAAATATTAAATGATGCAGACAACATCACAAGAAGACAGAAACAATATAGAGAGTCATTATGTCAAAAGAATTGGTGGATGATCAACCATTTCAAGAGGATGCATATGATCAGGAACAAATTGTACTGAAGTAAGAAGCAGAAGCAACCTTGAAGGAGTTGGTGAAACATAAAGGTCCAGGAAATGATGGAATACCAATAGAGATAATTCAAGAAACTGAAGCAGCAATGGAGGTGCTAACTTGTTTATGCCAAGAGATTTGGAAAACAGCCACTTGGCCAACTGACTAGAAGAGATCCATAATTGTGCCTATTCTCAATAAAGAGCATCCAACCAAATTGGAAACTATTGAATTACTTCATTAATATCACATGCAAGAAAAATTTTGCTAAATATCATTCAAAAGCAAATGCAACAGTATGTATACAGGGAACTGCCAAAAATCAAGCTAGATTCAGAAGAGGGTGTGGAACCAGGGACATCATTGCTGATGTCAACTGGATGTTAGCCAAAAGCAGAGAATACCAAAAATGTATATATCTATCTTTCAGGCATTTCACTGTGTAGGTCATAACAAATTATGGATGACATTGCAAGGAATGGGAATATCAGAGAATTTAATTGTACTCATGAGGAATCTATACATGGACTTTGAGGTATTCATTAAAACAGAACAATAAACACTTTAAAACTGACTGTTTTAAAGTTGAGAGAGGTGTGCATCATGGCTGTATCCTTTCACCATACTTCTTCAATATCTATGTTGAGGAAATAATCTGAGAATCTAGACTTTATGGAAAAGAACATGACATCATGTTTGATGATGAGAAAAACTCATTAACAACCTGCATTATGCAGATCAGAAAATTCTGCTTGCTGAAAGTGAAGGGGATTTGAAACATTTAATGATGAACATCAAAGAACACAGCCTTCAGTATGGATTGCACCTCAACATCAGTAAAACAAAAATCCTTACACCTGGGTCATTATGCAGCTTCATGATAAATGGAGGGAAGACTGAGATTGTCCAATATTTTTCCTTATTTGGTTCTACAATCAATCCCTGAGGAAGCATCAGTCAAGAAACCAAAATATGCCTTCCCCTTGGAAAAGATGTTGCTAAAGTCCTTTGTAAAATGGTGAAAAGTGAAGATCTCACATTGATGAGGAAAGTGTATCAGAATCATGAAATGGTATTTTCATTTGCATCATACAGTTGTGAAAGCTGGATGTTTAATAAGGGAGATGAGCTGGGATTTGGCTCAGTTGGTAGAGCGCTGCACTTCAGTCTCTGAGGTCCCGAGTTCAATTCCCAGTACCGCAAAAGTGGGAGAAGGACCTGGCAATCCACTCCCAAGGCAATCCCGAAACAGTCAGCCATTGAAAACCCTATGAGGGTCGCTATGAGTCAGATACCGACTCGACGGGCACCTAACAACAACAACACAATAAGGGAGATGGGAGAAGAATTGATGCTTTTGAATTATGGTGCTGGAGATGAATGTTGAATATGCCATGGACTGTCAAAAGAACCAAGAGATCTGTCCTAGAAGAAACACAGCCAGAGAGCTCCTTGGAAGCAAGAGTGGCTAGACTGCATCTTACATATTTTGAACACGTAATCAGGAGGGACCATTCCCTGTAGAAGCACATCATATTTGGGGGAGTGGCAGGCTAATGAACAAATTAAGTCCCTCAACTAGATGGATTGACACAGTGTCTGCAACAATGGGCTTAAACATAAAAGAGATAGTGTGCCTGGCAAAAAATCGAGGAGTGTATATTTGGTCACTATTAGTCAAAACTGACTTGCTGACCCCTAACAAAATAATCAATTTGTCCCTTGTATAAAAATTATCCTAAGTATAAAATATAAAACATTATAGACATACTTGTATAAATATGTTTGAAAACTGAGAGAAAACTTTTTATTCTATTTTGAGAACATTTAGGCTTTTAAATTTTGTCTATTTCAAACATTTTTAATATGTTTTCTATTTCATTTCCATTGTATTTAATTCTTCACATATTCAAGCAGAAAATATTGGCAAGAGCAACTTTGCAACTCTGAAAAGTCTAAGGTTGCATTAATTTCATTGCTGAAATAATTCATAAAACTGCTAACTAAAAAATAGAAGGTACTGAAAATATGTTGAAGGCTATAAAATATGTTTGTATTTGATTCTAGAATAGAGGGATCTGCATCTTTTCAGATGAGCTTTGAGTGAAGCATTCAATCATTATGTGATCAAAATGAACTGAAATCTTCTTTGGTTGATTCATCAGAAATATATCTTTTTTTGATTCATGATTTTCTCCTCTGGTAAAAAGTAACACTGACCCCCTAACTGGTAATGTTGTTTGTGAAGGTTGTGCAACTTTGGGAAGTGGGAGTCAGTCTGTAGGCATGATCACTGGGAGTGAGTCTTTGGAGGAGTTCATACAGAATTTGTGGTTTCAGTAAATTCTCTCTCTGCCTCCTGCTCTACCAGGGCCCCGCTGCTACCACCATCATCCCTGTCCTCTCATCATTATGGACTGATTCTCTGTGAAATATTTTCCTCCATAAAAATAAATAAAATGAAGCTGATTAACAAAAAACAAGAACAAAATTTTGATATAATATCAGTTTCTTGTACTCACAGCATAAAAATATAAACATACTATAAATAGATCATATGAAATGAGATATTTTATTTTCTAAGTTGGTTACTTTCCTACTTATAACTTATTTATGCAATAAACACTTTTCATTGCCTATTCTGTCCTAAGATTATGCTGGGACATTAAACCAAATTATTGTTAAGACATGATTCTTACTCATGAGAAGTTGTAATCCATGCAATTATAGCTGTTTCTGATATTGACTACACATGTGTGCTAAGTAAATAGGATATTTTAAATATGGTATATATGCTATTTACTACAGAAGAAAACAAAAAATAAATATGCCTGAATTTATGATCTCTTTGTATTTTTGCTTGAAGCATATTTATTTCATATTAATAAGACTTTAGACTTTTGTTCTTGATATGTCATTCATTAGGTTAAAGATGATTCCTGAAGAATAGTGATAATCACATTCTTAAAAAGTGCCAGAACATTAAGTTAAATAAGAATATTAAAACAAGTAAATAGTTGTTTGTGAAAAGTTATGAATCTTCTAATTATTCTATATTGCTGAATAAGTTACCTAGAACTGAGGGCAAATAGTGCAGCAAAACTTATATTTATGGACAATATATTCATATTATGTGATTATTTCAGCATTATGATTTAAATCAGGCTCATGTTTTATTCAACTCTAGGGCATATTTTCTGATTAGTTTTATATTCAACAATAATATTTCAATAAACATTATTTTTCAATAAGTGCTGGGTATCATATGTACTCCCTCTATTTTGTAATACACTGATGTAAAAACAACTATAATACACTAAAGCCTGTTATGCACTGGGCAGAATGATAAGTAATATAAAATGTTGTATAAAACTGAATTATCCCTTGAAACAACATTTTTAAAAGGTGTTTTCCTACTGAAGAGATTTGAGAACAATTTACCCATGGTAAAAAATAAAAGACATTTAAATAGCAGACATGCCTGAAAATTCAACACTTTTATTTTCTTCCATATTTATATGGACATTTGTTTGGTAGGTACATAATGTTGGGAATAGTGTTGGTTGGTTTAGTTTTGGTGTTACTATTTCAATTTTATAAGCACTTGTTAACTAACAGTTTGTTAATATTTTGTTGAGGAAGCCATATTATTTTGAAAATATTCTTAGTCCTTTTGGGTTACTACAACAAAGTATCATAAATTGTATAGCCTATAAACAAAATCAACTTATTTGTTGTAGTTTTGGAGACTGAGATGTCAGAGGTCAAGTTGTCAGCAGATTCAGTGTCCTGTGAAGTCTCATTTTCTGATTCATAGATGGTGTTTTCTCTCTGCGTACTTCAATGTTGGAAGGGGCAAGCATTTCTCTGAGAAGTCTTGTATGAGGGCATCCCATTGATAATGGTCCCACTCTCTACTCTAATCATCTTGCAGACACCCCACCTCATGATACCATCACCTTAATCGCTAAGATTTCAACCTAAGAATTTGAGGATGTCAAAAGAATTTAAACCATAGCATATTGTATGATAATATTTGATATTTGCAATCACACTATACTTAATACAAAGTAGTTGTGATATGTTTATTTTCTTCCTTATAATAATCCATAGGTTATAAATGGTATTTAAGAGTAGCCTTAATTAAAATGAAGATAGAAAATGAAGAGAAGAAAGTAAAAGTATTTGTTTAGGTTCACCTAGCTGAGAAGTAGTGGATCTAAAATAGAAAACTTGTATTATTATTTATGCTGTTAACATGTGATTAATTCAGGCAACATGAAATATACTAATTCTAATATTTATTTATAGTGATATATCACCACATATGTCTAGAATTAATATGTGGATATCAATATGATGATGACCGAGCATTACTTAGAGGATTCCCAGACAGGTAACTCCTTTTCATGCTACTATTAAATTCTCTTCATCTTGGGATTTTATAATTCACACTTAATTTAAATAAGGCACTCATAAACTCCTCAAACACTAGTATTTAATTTTCTGTATTGCCAGTTTTATTCTGGTACAAATTAGAAATCTCAGTAAGAAAAAACTAAATACGGATATGCACATCATGACATCATTAATTATTTTAAGATTTGAAAGTCTCTTATTGATCCAAAGTTAATATTTGAAGAATATGTGTACAAATTCAAACTTGTGGAATATATTCTTTAAAAATTTTAATAAGTATATTGGGTTATTTGTTGTCTTGGGATTTGCTTTCTTGAGTTCTTTGTAAATTCTAGAAATTAGTCCACTTCTAATGTGTGGATTTTCTCCCATTCCATGGGCTCTTCCTTAACTGTGTTGATTGTTTCCTTTTTAATTTCATGTAATCCCATATGTCAATTGTTGGTGCAATTTCCTGAGTGATTGAAATCTTAGTAAGGAAACATGTTCCTATGCCTATGTGTTGGAGCATGTTTCCTATTTTTTCTTCGAGTAGTTTTAAGATTTCTGGTTTTATGTTGAGGTTTCTTATCCATTTCAAGTTGACTCTCATGAAAATTGAGAGGCACAGGTCTATTTTCATTTTTCTGCAGATTGATAACCATTTTTCCCAGCACCATTTGTTGAAGAGACTATCTTTTTACCATTTTGTGTCTTTATGCTCTTTGTCAAAGACCAGGTGGTTGAAGTTGCGTGGGTCTATCTCTGGAACTTCAATTCTGTTCCATTTGTTTCTATAGGGAATTACCTGGACACCCGTGAGGGTGCCAGGGCCGAGGCCTACTCAGTCTGGGCTGAAGGCTGAGCCATCCCCAGAATCAGCCCTGTTTCTGCCACATCTTGTTACCCTTAACCCAGGTATCTAGACTGGGACCTATTTGATTTCCTAAAAGCTAATCTACCTAAGTTCCAATTCATCTTTTACCTGTGGTCTCTCCTTAACCTATTATCTCTCATATCAGGTGATTTAAGATGGCCCTCAAACAGCCCAGCTCTATTGTGTCCTTTTCAGCCTGATTGGCTGCCCAGAGCTATCCAATTAGTTACTAAGTGATTGGTCCAGTCTGTACCTAACTCCCCAGTCCTCCTGGCAAAAGCTGCTCTGATTGGTTGCACCCTGGTTCACACCCCCACCTAGAGAGTATGTAAGTAGACCACCGATTACCTTAGGTGTCTATTCCTTCCTTCCTGATGTGCTTGACTGATTGTCATACCCTGCACCTGATTTTGCCTCTTTGATCATCTGGACCTTCAATCAAGCCATCGAGAGGCAGGCTTCCAGTGTCAAGAAAGAAAACCTCCAGCAAGCCAAGAAGAACTCTCAACCCCCCCACTCTGGGGAGGATGTGAGAGGAGAAGACCACTGGTGAGAGGCAACATCCTCAGACCATTGGCACAGTCAGCAAGGAAATCAGAACTGTTTGGTACTTTAATATAGAGCTGTTATCCCATTTGAGCAGCAGCAGCCTATGCTGTCAGCTACAGAGCTATTATATAGAGCTGTATGGTCTTTACGCTCTCCTGAAAAGGAGTATCATAAAGTTCCTGTTTGTTCTTGAAGGCTCCTGACATCCTTCTTGGTGCCGCTGACCAGCTCTTGCCCGCTCTGAGGGTCCCCTAGTGAACTGGTGTTGAGGTCTTTTGCTGGGCCAGAGCAGGCCCCTATAGTCTTCAAACCTATTTTTGTACCAAGCTGTATTTTTGCTACTATAGCTCTGTGATATATTTTAAAGTCAAGTATTGTGATTCTGCCTGCACTACTTTTGCAGTTTAAGATTGTTTTGGCTATATGTGGTCATTTGTGTTTCCATATGAAGTTTTGGATTTTTTTCTTCTATTTCTGCAAAATATGTCCCTGGAATTTTAATGGGAATTGCATTAAATCTGTAAATTGCTTCTGATAGTATAGCCATTTTAATAAAATTGATTCTCCCAGTCCATGAACAGGAGAGGCCCTTCCATCTTCTGGTATCCTCTGTGATTTCTTTAATGTTCTAAAATTTTCCTTGTAGAGATCTTTAGGATCTTAGGTTAGATTGATTCCTAAGTTTTAATTGTTTTGGTGGAATATTTTGAAAGAAATTGTTGCCTTCATTTCCTGCTTGTCTTGCTCACAAATGCTATAAAGGAAGGCCACTGATCTTTGAGGGCTAATTTTGTATCCTGCTACTTTGCTGAGAGAATTAATTAGGCCTAAGGGAAGTGGGTAAAGAAAATGAAAAGACAGTTCTCAAAAGGAGATCATAAGGTTAAGAAACACATGAAGAAATGCCCACTATCCCTAGTCATTAGGGAAATGCAAATCAAAACAATTCTAAGATTTCACCTAACTCCAGTAAGAATGGCCAAGATAAACAAAAATAATAATAAATGCTGGTGAGGATATGGAGAAAAAGGAGCCCTTTTACACTGCTGATGGGACTGTAACTTAGTTCAGCCACTTTCAAAAATCACTATGGAGATACCTCAGATAACTAAAAATAGAATTGCCATATAACCCAACTATACCACTCCTGGGAATATACCCAAAGGGAGACTGTCATCATACGATAGAGACACCTGAATCTCCGTATTTACTGCATCACTCTTCACAATAGCAAGGATATGGAACCAACCAAGATGCCCGTGAATAGAAAAATGGATAAAGAAATTGTGGTACATATCCACTATGGAATATTACTCAGCAATAAAAATGAATGAAATAATGTCATTTTCAGCAAAATGGATAGAATTGGAGAATGCCATCTTAAGCAAACAAACACAAGATCAAAAAGGGAAATATTTTATATTCTTACTAATATGTGGGAGCTGATTTTTACATAAATGAAGAAAAGACATAAGTAGATATATAAAAATGTACAATTAAACTTAACAAAGAATGGAAAATATAAAAAGTAGAAAGAAAGAGGAGGGGATTAGCAAAGGGAAGTGAAAGTTGTGGAAGGTAAGAAGGAGAGGGTAAAAAATGTAAAAGGATAAAAGGGAAGAGAATCATCTCAATGTAAATGATTCAACTTCATGAGTACATGGGAAAAATGGGGGAATGTAACCCATATATGCATATGAGTTTTACTACATATTAATCAAAAGGTTTCACAAAAACTTTGTAAGTTGATGAAAGTGTAACCCAAATTGATGGAATAGTTGCATAATGGAAAAAGCAAATGCCATATTACTCTGTACCCCACCAACATTTACCAATAAAGGAGAAAAAAGATAAAGATCACTCATGAAGAAAAAGTAGATAATTATAGATCTTATTAACTATTGCACATTGGCTTCTGGTCATACAATTTTCTTTTGAGTTTTAAAGTTTGTTATGTGATTTTATCTTGGTATTTTTATATTTCATCTATTTTAAATATTATTGCTATTTTATATTTCACCTATTTTAAATATTATTGCACATCAATAAATTTAATATACCAGTGAGAATGCATGCCTAGATCTGTCACTAGGAAAGTCCCTAAATTAGAAAGAATATAAGTCATAACATATAGTCAAACATCAGTATTAACGTTTAAGTAACCATAGTTAAATGAGGCATTAGTTTTGAACATTATTAAGAATCAAGAACAACATTTACATTTGAAACAAATAGAAGCAACTAGATGCATCCTGAATAAACTCTGGACATAGAGTTGATATAACTTGCTGACTCAATGGATAAGTGAAATGAGAAGAAAGAATCATGAATAATTTAGAAATTTGGGGCTTGAACTTAGATGATGATACTGCTGAAAAACTTGGGTAAATGGTAAAAGTCTTATCTAGTGTTTTGGAGATGGGGGAAGAGAGGCTAATAGAGTATTCTGCATAGGATATGATAAGCTCATGTGATTATTAAGGAAAAGACAAAAACATCTTCTGCCAACCATAGCTCATAGCTCTGAACAAAACAGGAAAGATCTATGCTAGAAATCATTGTTGTTGTTGTTAGGTGCCATCGAGTAGAGTCTGACTCATAGCGACCCTCATAGGGTTTTCAATGGCTGATTGTTTTGGGATTGCCTGGGGAATGAGTTGTCACGTCCTTCTCCCATTTTGTGGTACTGGGAATCAAACTCAGGACCTCAGAGAGTGCTGCGCAGCACTCTACCAACTGAGCTAAATCCCAGCCCAGAAATCATTAGTGAGTGAAATACAAAGCATTCAAAATAAACTCAATATTAGACAAATCAGCAAAGAATAGCATTCCATGAACCTGAAACTGAAAGTTACAGTATGTGCTTTATTTGCATGCAATATGATTCACTTGCATCAGCTTGTTGCAGATGTGTTTCTACTAGACATTTATGTCTTAGAAATGGGAAGCGATTTTTATATTTTTGTCCACCTCAATCCCAGGAGTTGATAGGCAATTGGTGTTGGTGTTAAGTGCCGTTAAATTGAGTCTGACTCATAGCAACCCTCATAGGGTTTTCAGTGGCTGATTGTTTCAGGATTGCTTCAGAAGTGGATTGCCACATCCTTCTCCCATTTTTAGGTGCTGGAGATTGAATCTGGGTCCTCACAGTGTTAAGCAGCACTCTACCAAATGAGTTAAACCTCAGGCCCAGCTGAATCAATATATGTTTGCAAATGTATATTTAGCAAATGGCTTGCAAACATGCAGAAACAGTTTAATTCAATGTGATTTTTTTAAAAAAACACTATAACTTAGTAGTTCTGCACGTTCATGCTATTTTTATGCAAGTACCATATAATATGCAAAAATATCTTACCTTTTCTTATCATATAATGGGTTGTCAGAATCAACTTTCTTCTATCCTTTTTTCATTCCTACCCTATACTTTACTCTTTTCAAATACCTACAAAACATATTCAAAGGCATCTGTCAGGTACTTTCGTCTGAATATAAAAAATGAAATTGAATACAAGAAAGGGAATATATTACCTTAGAATTTTAAGCCATAAAACTTTTTCAGAATTATGGTAATTGAAACACTTGCACAGGTTGAACAATACAGAATAAGAATAGAGCAGCTTTTATCTCTTTAAGCTTATTATCATAATGATTGAAATGAATGTGCAAAAATACTTGTCTGTATAGTTACACACCATATTTGAGACTAAATCATTAAAAAGAAGGTTATTTCTTTCAAAATGTTATGTAAATTAGTACTTTTCATTTATGCCTACAGTGCTACTTTTTAAAAAGCACACTTTACAGTTTATTGATCAATATCTAAAACTCAGCATAGAATAAAAATTTAAGATTAAACTGAACATGTGAGTCAATGCTAAAATGTTTATTATAAACAAATACAGAAGGGCTCTATATTGCTTCTTTACAATTTGAAAAACATTTCTTGCTATTCAGAGGGCAAATAAGATAGTAATTAATTGTACAGAAAAACTAAAATTATTAATGTACAATTAATATTTTGCTTCAAAAAATGGCCTGTTTATGTCAATAAAAATCTATGATAAACTATATACTGCTATTTAATAAAATGAATAGCAGCAATTATTACCTTGATTTTGCCTATACATTTGAATTTCTATCTTGAAATATTGATACTAGTGTTCAAAATTTTAGTAATTTAGAGAATTTTATCCTTGCCCAAAGAGAGATCTTGCCTTTGCCCTCTGCTCCTGGGAGGTAATCTATAATCTCTGAAATGTCTTACTTGGTAATTGTATTTTTATTTGGCTAGACACCATGCTGGGCACTCTAATAATATGATTTATTGAGGAGGGTTTGTGTCACACAGCAAAAGCTCTACTTCCTGAAGGGCTTGAAACAGAGGTTAGACATAAGAGTAATCAATCATGTTTATATGATGCAACCCCAATAATGGATATGGACACCAAGGCTCAGGTGAGCTATCATGGCTGACAATATTTCATGAATACTGTCACACATCATTGTCTAGAAAGTTAGTGCTCTCTGCAATTGTATTAAAAGAAAATAACTGAAAGCTTCATGTATGTGTTACTTCCTTGCATTTATTCTCATACAACTCTTCTCTTGGCTGATTCTATTTATTTATTTATTTATTTATTTATTTATTTATTTATTTATTTATTGGCACTTGGGAGTTGAATCCAGAAGCAGGCACATATTATGCAAGTAATATACTGCTGGATATACTGCTGGGCTGGATCCCCAGTGTTTTTTTTCTTTCTTATTTTTTCTTTTTTTTTTTTTTCCTTTTGTTTTGTTTTGAGTCAGAGTCTCAATAATTTAGGCAGTCTTACCTATGGCCTTGAACAATAGATCTTCCTCCCTTTGCCTCCCAAGTTGCTGAGATTGCAGGTATGATCACTGTGGCAGCTCTTTTATTGATTTTAATATGTACCATTTCAATGAAGTATATTGTAACTGTGAGTAGAACAACTTTTTGTGCATTCGGTGAGTCCTTCTCATCAATTATTGAAACTGAAGGTGGCCTTAGGAAACTCCAAAATTTTCATTTTGTGTCAGAACTGATGGTCTTAGGAATTCTGAGCTTGAAATTGGTGTGAAAACTGAGAATGGTATTATAGTCCCTAATTTTGTAAATAGTGAAATTAATTGTAATTCTTCTAATTTTATCACTTGTATGTATTAACTAAATTCATTGATAATTTAATCCTTGCAACATATATTTTTTAGCAATTTTTTTACAATGTAATGGGTCTCATTAAGACATTATCATACATATGTTTCATTGTATATTATTCATGTTTACCTCCCCTGTTACCATCTCATGGCCCTGCTTTCACACTCCCTTCCTCCCCACTAATAGCCCCCTTCAAACTGTATGTCTTGTTTGTGTGTATACTTAACACTCTCTTTCTCTCTCTCTCTCTCTCTCTCTCTCTCTATATATATATATATATATATACATATATATATATTTATGTATATACGTGTGTAATATATATATTTTTATATATGTGTGTAATATATATATTTTATATATGTGTGTGTATATATGTATATATGTATATGTATATATACATACATACATACATATATGCATGTATATATACATATATACATGTACATATGTATATGTATGTATATATACATATATATACATATATATACATACATATGCCTACAGCAGTAGCCCTGTGGCATCCGATCTCATCAGATCTCGGAAGCTAAGCAGGGTCAGGCCTGGTTAGTACCTGGATGGGAGACCACCTGGGAATACCAGAAGCTGTAGGCTTGGGAGAAGGACCTGGCAACCCCCTCCCAAAAATCAATCTGCCATT
>VMDO01036884.1:0-14775 GCA_007922755.1 Pedetes capensis
GCCACACACTGCTGGCCACCCTGGGGACAGGTCGCGGACCCCGTGGTCCCAGCAGTCCGCCCGCTTCCTGTGGCTCCTCTTCCTGAGAGGGCTCCTCTGTCTGCGCCAATAGGTTCTGTGGGTTCTTTTTTTTCTTTTTCTTTCTTTCTTTTTTTTTTTTGTGGTACTGGGGGTTGGACCCAGGGCCTCGTGCCTGCATGCTCTGCAAGTGCTGGACCACTGAGCTGCACCCTCAGTCCATTTTTTACTTTTTGAGATAGGGTCTCGCTAAGTTACACAGCCTGCCTCCGGTCTCGAACTTGCAATTCTCCTGTCTCCACCTCCTGAGCCGCTGGGATGACAGGTGTGCGCCACCGCGCCTGGCTGGTTCTGAGGGTTCTTTTGGCGTTTATGTGGCTCGGATAGGTTTTGGCACATCCTCAGGCTTCCCCCCAGGAGCCATCATAGCTTATCTACCTCAACCCAGAGTCGTCCACAGCACTGGGAACCTCTCCCTATGTGTGGCGGGGGAGGGTATTTCTGGGATAAATTCCCAGACCCTCGGGGGCTCACTCAGAGGGCCAGCAGGAGGCCACCTTCCCGGCTGGATGGGGGCGCAGGGGCGCGTGCCCTCGTGGCCCATTGGGCCTGTGGCTCCCAGAAGAACAGGTGAACAGCAGGCACGATGTCCGGCTGCTTTAAAAGCGGAGAGAACCCAAATGCACCCCAACAATGTGTCAGGTTGGCGATATTCTTAAAGGGGTGAAGGGCTTTGTGGAATGTGGGACAGAGTGAGAACCCAGTCTCAAGGGGGAAAGGGCCGTAGCTTGACTCGTAAAGTAGCCTCGTCGTTTCTCTGCTTTCTGAGGACCTGCTTGTTTGTCTGTCTGTTCATTCTGTGATTCAGGAAGGTGAACACATGTCATCTCTAAATGATGAACCCCCAAATATGTTACAATGAATGTATCTCCCTTCACCCTGTTTGGCTCTCAGGAAGGCTGATTGCTGATGACGGGTAAGATCTCTCATAAGCAGAGGGACAACCTAGGACAGGCACAGTCATAGACAGGCCAGCAGGTGTTACCTCTAAATGCTGCACCCTCAAATACGTTACAGTGAACTCATCTCCCTTCATCCTGTTTGGCTCTCAGGAGGGCTGATTGCTGATGACGGGTAAGATCTCTCGTAAGCAGAGGGACAACCTAAGACAGGCACAGTAGTGAAGGAGCCATCACGAGAGGCAGGGCTGCCTGGAAAGGCCAAGATGCCCACCTGTTCACTGTGTCCTTTGTTAAACATTGCAAAGGCTTGCTGGTGCGTGCAGTAAAACGAGTTTCCGAAAACACTAACTGATGTCCTGGCTCCTGGAAAGCCACTTACCGATTATCTCTTGGGATTTAGAAGCAATGTCCGGAGAGTCTTCCCTGCCCTAATCTTACTTCCGGTTGTTAAGAGGAACAGATTAGAGAAACAATGACCAGGTTAAAAAAAAAGTTCATACATTTTTTTTTCTGTTCTGTAATTTGTTACTAAGACATAAAGTTTAGAAATAAGGAGGCAAGGAGAGAGCCTTAGCAGTCTCTGCCAAAGCTCACAAACATTCTTGGTTGTCCGTCTCTTGAATTTGTCGCGAAACCTTGCGACTACAACACATCTCCAGGAGCCTGGCAGTGAAGGAGGCAGTAGGCTAAAAGGGCTCTGGGTAAGAGGGACAGACGATTGCTACCTTTCACTTGGTTCTTTGCTGTTGTTGTTGGGCGCCGTCGAGTCGGGTCCGACTCATAGCGACCCTCAGAGGGGCTTCAATGGCTGACTGTTTCCCGATCGTTTCAGGAGTGGATTGGGCTGTGCGTCTCCCATTGTTGCGGTGCAGGGGATCGAACTCGGGTCCTGAGGGAGTGCAGAGCAGATGTTCTACCAACTGAGCTCAACCCCATGGGTACTTGGCTCTTGTTGTTGTTGTTGTTGTTGTTGTTAGGTGCCGTCGAGTCGTGTCCGACTCATAGCAACCCCCATAGGGTTTTCAATGGCTGTTTAGGGATTGCCTTGGGAGTGGATTGCCACGTCCTTCTCTCATTTTTGCAGTGCTGGGAATCAAACTCGGGACTTCAGAGACTGCACAGCAGTGCTTTACCAACTGAGCTCAACCCCATGGGTACTTGGCTCTTGTTGTTGTTGTTGCTGTTAGATGCTGTTGAGTCGAGTCCAATTCATAGCGACCCTCATAGGGTTTTCAATGGCTGACTGTTTCGGGATTGCCTTGAGAGTGGATTGCCAAGCCCTTCTCCCATTTTTGCGGTGCTGGGAATCGAACTTGGGACCTCAGAGACTGCAGAGGGGCGCTTTACCAACTGAGCTCAACCCCATGGGTACTTGGCTCTTGTTGTTGTTGTTGTTGTTGTTGTTAGGTGCCGTCGAGTCGAGTCTGACTCATAGCGACCCCCATAGGGTATTCAATGGCTGACTGTTTCGGGATTGCCTTGGGAGTGGATTGCCAAACCCTTCTCCCATTTTTGCAGTGCTGGGAATCGAACTCGGGACCTCAGAGACTGCAGAGCGGCGCTCTACCAACTGAGCTCGACCCCATGGATACTTGGCTCTTAATTACATTTAAAAACATATTGTAAAACACCCCCCCCACACACACACACACACCTGCTTTCTCTGGTGTCAAGAGCCAGGCATGGGTGGCAGCCTCTGTGACCAGGTTCCTCGGGAGCGTGACCGCCAGGTGACCCCGTGAACCAGACCATGGGAGCCACTTCCTTGTAGTTTGACCCTGGGATGGGTTGTTCCCGTGACTCAGCAGTAGCTACTGGGCACCCCAGGCATGGCCGGGGACACACACCACTGGGCACTGACCCCAGCTGGCTGGCCTGGCGCTGGTCTTCTCACGGCCTCTGGCCTGGCCCCAGCTCTCAGTGGTCACTCTGGCCTCGTCATGGTCATTGCCATGGAGCAGGGAATGGAGGGGGTGTGGGGGAGGCGGGACCCAGGCTGGATGACAGAGTGGCCGGTGTTCAGAAGGGGCAGGGGGGCCAAAACCCTTTCTTCCCCAGGGCTTCTCTCGTAAGCAATGGAAAATCTACTAGAGACAATAAAAATAAAATAAAATAAAAGGAAGCAGATAAAGGTAATTTTGTTTTTGTTTTTTTATTTTTTGCGGTACTGGAGGTTGAATCCAGGGCCTCGCGCCTGCATGCTCTGCAAGTGCTGGACCACTGAACTGCACCCCCAGTCCATTTTTTTACTTTTTTGAACAGGGTCTCGCTAAGTTACACAGACTGCCTTTGTTCTTGAACTTGCGATCCTCCTGCCTTCCCCTTCCGAGCTACTGGGATTACAGGCGTGCGCCTGGCTCAGATGAAAGTAATTTTAAGAATATATTTAATTTAACCCAATAAGAATATATTTAATTTAACCCAATACGCAGGTACCACTTCAGAAGGATCTGGAAGGGGTTTTCTGTTCTTATTTTCACGTGCAGTCGAAGACTCAACCTCTGTTTCCCTCACAGCCCATCCCAGTGTGCATGGGGTGCGTCCAAGTGCTCCCCCGGGGTCACAGACGCCTTTCACAAGACAGCAGGGGAAACGGCCTCGAAGGGTACAAGTCCTAGGCCACCTTCCCAGGCTGTCCTGTGATGATGCGGAGTGCGGTCTGATGTGGCAGGGCTGAAGCCCGACCGGGGAGACAGTGGGGTGTCTACCCCAGGAGAGGAGAGCAGACAGGTAGCTCCTGGCAGGCGCCCACCTGCGGCCTGGAGGGCTCCTGTGGCGTCCTGTAACCGGGCGTGGCTTTGCGCAGAGGGCGAGAGATCTCTTTGTCTTAGGGACGATCACAGGTTGTGTTAGGGGCTGATGCTAGAGAACTGAGCAACGGGCTTGCGGAAACCCTTCTCTTAGCCGCTGCCTGTTGTTGTTAGGTGCCGTCGAGTCGGTATCCGACTCGTGGCCACCCTACGTACAACAGGCAAAACACTATTGTCAGTGCTTCTCTGCTGTGCATAGGGTTTTCAATGGTGGATTGATTTTTGGGAGTGGGTTGCCAGGTCCGCCTCCCTAGCTGCTGCTTAGTAACTCTAAATCATCCCAAATGCAAAGTTTGCTTGAATATAGCACTCTATGAAAAGCGAAGAACTGGGTAGAACCTGGAGTAAAATCACACTCACTATAACTAAAATCTCCCAAGCAGCCTCTGCCTTTGGCTCACGCACAGCGACAAGGACCCGATCTTCCCTTCTGCTGAAGCCCTGGCAAAATATAGGGCCCCCAGTTCCCAGGGGCTGGGCATGAGAAAACGAAGGGCACTGTCCTGAGAGAGGAAACAGGCAAACCTGTGACGGCGTCAGCTGATGACCTCCAGAGGGCGCCCAGGTGTCGGGCAGGTGGGGAACCCAGGCCGAGCCCGGGATCCCTGACTTGAGAGGGCGGAGCTGTGTCCCAGGAGGCCAAGGTGACAGCAGTGTCCAGACAGAAGACTGAAGAAGAGAGAATGGTTCAGAGGACGCTCTGAGGATGCCTCAGCGACCCGATCTGCGCGTGCACAGGCGCAAGGAGAAATTGCCCCAGGGGGGGGAAAGAGCCTCCTGGGGAGAGATGGGGTGAGAGGCCTGCTGACCTCATCGGACCCGAGAGTCTCAGGCCTCGCCAGGGCTGGCAGGGAGCCTGGGAGGGTCTCGGCACGTGAACAGGCCAAATTAGCCCTAAGGATTGCTCTGTCCTATCTAAACGTAAAAGCAAGACCCTAGAGGATTGAAAACTGCAAATGGGTAGCCTAACTACGACCCAGAGGGAAATGTAAGAACACTTATCGGAAGCACAAAGCACCCAGCACCTAGGAACCCATCAGGTGTCCAGCCAGAAGCCGCCAATTGTGCAAAGGAGGCTGTACTGTACATGTGGAAGGAGAAGAAAATCCCGGTCCACTGAGATGGACCCCAAATGGATGGAGGTGTTAGAGTCGGCAGAGAAGGCTGTTAACACAGGGCCTGCGGCTCCTCCCGTCGGTTCAAGAAGCTGGAGGAAAGATCAAACGTGGCCAGCGGGACAAAGGGGATCGGAAACGATGACTGCATTTGCTACCCACTGCTGCGTAACAAATTACCCCTCACTTGGTGGCTTCCGTGGCAGGCAGCCCGTGGTTCAGGGCTGATGCCTGTGGACCCGGGGTCTGTCACAGGGTAGAGTCAGGGCATCCACTGGGGCTGTAGTCAGGGCAAGCTTGCTCAGGTAGCTACTAGCTGGCCACAGGTCCACACTGGCTATTAGCTGGAGAGGAGAGAAGTTGGATTCTTGATCCCTCGCTCCTGGCCTCGCCCCAGGGTGGCTCAGAATGTGGTGACCTTACTGCCCCAGAGTAATGACTCCGAGGGAAAGAATCCAAGGAAAGGCCGGTGAGTCAGAGTTATAGCATGTCAGTAACTTGACCTCAAAGCTTCTGTGGAAGGCTCAGAGAAATGCCATGTGTTCTCACGCATGTGTGTGAGCTGAATCTTACTCAAAGGAACAAAAAAACCTATGCATATGCGGATATATAAAAATGAACAATCAGACTTGGCCAAGATGGAGAATATAAGCAGAGTAGAAAGGAGGGGAGAGGGCTAGCTGTGGGAAGTGAAGGTTGGGGAAGGTGGGACAGGGAGGGGAAATAATGTAGAGGGACAGAGGGGAGAGGACAACCTCAGTGTAAATGATTCAACTTTACGAACACACGGGGGGACGAGGGGAACATAATCCATAACTGCATACAGGTTTTACTACATATTAATCAAAGGGGTCCATGAACTTTGTAAGTTGATGAAAGTGTAACCAAAAGCGATGTCCTAGTTGCACAATGCCTGCAGCCGTAGCCCTGTGGCATCTGATCCCAGCAGATCTCGGAAGCTAAGCCTGGTTAGCACTTGGATGGGAGACCACCTGGGAACACCAGGTGCTGTAGGCTTGGGAGAAGGACCTAGCAACCCACTCCCCAAAATCAATCTTCCATTGAAAACCCTATGAACAGCAGAGAAGCACTGACAATATGTTTCACCTGTTGTACATCGGGTTGCTAGGAGTCGGATACTGAATCGATGGCACCTATCAACAACAAGTTGCACAATGAAAATAGCAGATGCCATATTGCTCTGTACCCCACTTACATTTATCAGTCAAGGGGGAAGAAAAGCCGCTGTCTATTGCTTTTGCCTTATTTTGTTCACAGAAGCAAGTTAGTCCTTAAAGGGGTGCGTTGCACCAGGGTGCGATGGTCAGGAGGTGGAAACGTCATCAGCCACTTTGGAGGCCGCTGTCTACAAATGCCCACACCAACCCTGAGAGATGAAGACAGCAATCTCTGAGATGAACCATGCACTTGATGGAGCCCACAGATCAGATGTGGCAGAAGAGAGGATTTGTGAGTATGAAGATAGAGCAACAGACATGATCAAAAATGAAATGTGCAGATAATTAAGGGGGGGAAGCAGAACCAAGCATCAGCAAGCAGTGAAGTAACTGCGCATGCACTGTGCACGCACGCGTGTATAATAGAGGCACCTAGCAGTCTCAAAAGCAAGGAAAGAAGCAGAAAAAAGGGAAATATTTGAAGAAACAATGACCAAAACATTTTCAAATTTAATAAAAAGTATAAACCCATAAATTCAAGCAAATGAGTTCTAAGCATCAGTGAAGAAAATGCTACCAAATCACATTGCTCAAAACTAGTGATACAAACCAGGCGTGGTGGCGCACGCCTGTTATCCCAGTGGCTCAGGAGGCAGAGGCAGGAGGATCGCAAGTTCGAGACCAGAGACAGTCTGTGTAACTTAGCGAGACCCTGTCTCAAAAAGTAAAAAAAAAAAAAAAAAAAAAGGACTGAGGGTGCAGCTCAGTGGTCCAGCACTTGCAGAGCATGCAGGCACGAGGCCCTGGGTTCAACCCCCAGTACTGCAAACAAACAAACAACAAACTAGCGATACAGCAAACATCTTAAAAGCAGTTGATGAATAAAGCAGATGCATTGCTGCCGAGAAGTAAAGATGGCAGGTTTCTCATCAGATGCCGCGTGAAAAAGCAGGGCAGTGACGTCTTTAAAGTACTGAAAAAAACAAAAAGTCTGTCAATCCAGTATTCAGTTTTGTCAAAACCAAAAGTGAAACAGAGGCTCTTCTGGTTCCGGTTCCGTATGAGCTGAAAGAACCCATCACAGGCAGCGCTGCATTCTCACAGGCGAGGAAGGAAGTTCTCCCGATGCGAGGAGTAAGACACCGTCGAGAATTATCAGCCCAGATAAAGGAATGATAAGACCAGAAGTAATCGCCATATGAATAAGTATATGACTTGTTTCATACTCCTTAGACAACTTCAGAGATAATTAACTCTATGAGCAAAAATAGTAACAACGTAGCGCAAGGCTTATTCTTTTTTTTTTTTTGGCAGTACTTGGGGTTGGACCCAGGGCCTCATGCCCCTATGCTCTGCAAGTGCTGGACCACAGAACTGCACCCCCAGCCCATTTTTCTACTTTTTTGAGACAGGGTCTCATTAAGTTACACAGACCGCCTCTGGTCTCGAACTTGCGATCCTCCTGCCTCCACCTCCTGAGACGCTGGGATTACAGGTGTACACCACCGGCCCGGCAAGGCTTATTCTTAAATACCTGATTGTTCAAAGGCATTTCTCTTAAGGGAACAAAAACACATTGCGCGCATTGAGAAAGGGAGAAAATACCAGCTT
The DNA here is from genome assembly GCA_007922755.1 of Pedetes capensis. NCBI lineage: Eukaryota > Metazoa > Chordata > Mammalia > Rodentia > Pedetidae > Pedetes > Pedetes capensis. The sequence goes on from VMDO01036884.1 coordinate 7,695, forward strand.
ATCATGTCTGGGAAGAGTTGTACCTGGAATCCGTATGTAGCTGCTGTTGTTAGGTGCCGTCCAGCAGTGTCCGGAGGCAGCAGGGCTGAGCACAGCCTGTGTTCCCACGTGGAGGGGAGGTTAGTAGCTTTCTTCAGAGTCTCGAGGTAAGATCTGGGATGGTGGCGGTCGGGACTACAGTCCCAGGGTCAGGGCACCTGATGAGGTGGAAGGGCCCCAGTTCGGTGGGCTTCACGGACTCTGGTTCCAAGGAGGATCTGTGTATCTCTGAAATGAAGTCTGGACATCTTAGGGGAATTGGTCTTTGGTTTGCAAAAATTCCATTTGTGCCCAGGTTCGATGGCCTAAAGCAGCTCTTGGTTATTAGCACAGGTAATAAGAACGGCCTCCAGCCTGCAGAGCTGGGGAGCGAGCAGCTTGTTGACAGAGGCGGACGATGAGGCGTTCCAGAGCCTGGCTCCTAGGTGATGTCCGCATCAAGGAGGAACTGCTTGAACCAAGCACAGTGGCGCACGCCTGTCATCCCAGCGGCTCGGGAGGCAGAGGCAGAAGGATCGCAAGTTCAAGACCAGAGGCAGTTTGCGTAACTTAGCGAGATCCTGTCTCAAAAAGTAAAAAAAAAAAATGGGCTGGGGGTGCAGCCCAGTGGTCCAGCACTTGCAGAGCATGCAAGCGCAAGAGGCCCTGGGTTCAATCCCCAGTACTGCGTGCGCGCGCGCGCGCACACACACACACACAGACACACACACACACACACACACACACACACACACAGACACACACACACACACACACACACACACACACACACAAAGGAGGGATGCTTGGCTGAAAGGTGGTCAGTGCTTTTGGCTCCTGAGAGAGGAGGATCCCAAGAGATGGGGTGCAGGCATTGTGCCTGGCCTCGCTTCTTTGTGGACCATGACCCAGGCTTCCTTGGTCAGACCACAGTGCCTGCAGCTTGCTACCATGTTCGCCCCTAGACTTACCGAGCCAACACACACAGCACTGCTCAGGAAGGCCACAGAGCCCGTTCACCTCACTGCAGTCCCGTTCCCCATCCCTCCTGGGCCAATCACCCAGCCACCACATGTACTTGACACACAAGGAAAGGGCCAGACCCTCCTGGGAGCCATTTGCCCCCCAGGTCTGGGCTCCTTTGGGTCCAGCAAACCCCGATCCCTATCCTGTTTCTCTGCCCAGGACTCACAGGTTACGAAGTTTCCTGACTTCTGGATTCGAGCTGCGGGCAGCCCAGGGAGGCACCAGCAGCAGGCCAGGGCTTGGGAGGAGAGAGGGCTAGCCCCTTTCCTGTAGGGAATAATCCAACCCTCATCTTGCCCCCTGATTGGTAATCAAAGATCTCCCCTTGATTGCCCAAGGAGTGACAGCTGGTTTCACTATTTGAATGTCACTGCTAAGTTGGTTGCACCTAGCCCCTTGTGCCCCCACCTGGCTGTCATCCTGAGGCACTTAGTTACCTGAGGGCTGTATAAACAAAGCCCCCTCTGCACGAGAGCTGGTGCTGAGGCTACTGCTTGTTGCAGTTGGTGATGTTGGGGCTGCTGACGGTGATGCTGAGAGCTGCTGGCTGCTGGCTTCCTGCTGGGAACTCTCTCTCTCCGTCTGACCACCGACGAAGAAAGAACTCTCTCTGGATTTGACCAGCAACACGGAAGCATCTCTCCTCGTGACCACTGAGACCAGGACGACTGGACGGCGCTCTCAAGGACTACCATCAAGGTGAGAACAGTGCCTTTGCCCAGCGCCTAGGGACAGAAGTTGAGGACAGTCTCCGGTCCCAGCACTGGAAGCAGAAGAGCCACAGCTGCCCCCGAGGCAGCAGAAAGAGCCCTGCACTTAGGCTGCTAACACTTGTTGGGGTTTCTCTCTGCCCTGGCTCCTAAGAGAGGAGGATTCCAAGATATTGAGTGCAGCCGTGGTGTCTGAGCCCCCCTTCTTTGTGGACCATGCCCCAGGTTTCCTTGGTCAGACCACAGTGCCTGCCGCTTGCTACCATGTTCGCCCTTAGACTTACCGAGCCAACTCACACAGAGCACTGCTCAGGAAGGCCACAGAGCCCATTCACCTCACTGCAGTCCCCTGTCCCCCGTCCCTCCTGGGCCAATGACCCAGCCACCACGTGTACTTGACACGCAAGGAAAGGGCCAGATCCTCCTGGGAGCTGTTTGCCCCCCAGTTCTGGGCTCCTTTGGGTCCAGCAAACACGGAGGAAATCTCAGAGGAAATCTCAGAGGAAATAAAGAGCTGCTTTCGTCCCCGAAAGGCAAAAGCGCTCAAGGCTTTTCCTTTCTCCCGTCTCTGTCAGCGTTCCAAGGGCGGCAGGAGTCCACACCCCTCACCCAAGGGGCCCGGGTGATTTGTGTTTAGACATCTGTGTGCGCGGTGGCACCACCTGTCTGAACATCTGGGCCAGACCAGGAGGTGTTTTCTCCACACTTTCCTTCGGAGCTGGGGCGCTGGCCATGGGCAAGGGTGCGGCCGCCTGGTCCCATTTGCCTCCCGTGTCCTCCCTCCCGCTGGGTTCTGAAGCTGCCACCTCCTGGCCTCGGGGCTGTGGCCAGGTGCTTCACTCTTCTCTGTGGGCGCCCTTACCCTGTCCACACTTGGGGTGGCCGTCTTCTTCCTCCTGTACCCTGACAGTCACGCAGTTGCAAGAACTGGCAGCAAAAACAACCCTGATGATTGTCCCGGCCACCTTGCCGAGCACTCACGTGGTTCGTTTACCCCTCTGAACAAGGTCAGGAAGACAGTGGTCCTTGGCATCGCCCACAACCCGCTTTGGAAGGCTGGTCAGCACCAATCCGTTCAGGAGCTGAGCACTTTCTTCCCCATGAGAAATAATGTCGATGTACTGATTGGTCGCCCCACCATCCCTAAGGGCTAATTCAGACACAAGTGCCACTCACATATTTAGCAAGAAGTTCTTTTTAAATTCATTATTGTTCTTACAATTTTCCTCCTTCCCTCACTTTTAGTGCTAGGAAGTTCTTTAGGTGCCATGATTGACCGTATGGTATACGTATGTATGTGATTGTTGTTAGGTGCCATTGAGTCAGTATCTGACTCATAGTGACCCTAAGTACAACAGGTGAAACACTATTGTCACTGCTTCTCTGCTATTCATAGGGTTTTCAATGGCTGACTGTTTCTTGGGAGTGGGTTGCCGGGTCCTCCTCCCAAGCCTACAGCACCTGGTGTTCCCAGGCGGTCTCCCATCCAAGTACTAATCAGGCCTGACCCTGCTTAGCTTCCAAGATCTGATGGGATCGGATGCCACAGTGTTATAGCTGCAGGCTACACATGTATTGTTGTTGTTGTTAGGTGCCGTGGAGTCGGTATCCTCATAGCGACCCTCATAGGGTTTTCAATGGCTGAGTGCTTCGGGATTGCCTTGGGAGTAGATTGCCAGGCCCTTCTCCCATTTTCTCGGTGCTGGGAATTGAACTCAGGACCTCAGAGACTGCAGCTCAGCGCTGTATAGATAACATAAAAAGCCCACAGATCATGGACCCAGCACCAGGACAGGTCTTTGATGCTTGAAATCAACACACAAAGTGACAGTTTTTCCCCAGGAAGGGTGGCGTCTCCTACTGGTTTTAGCAATGTGGGCCTGTGCCAAGCAAGTGGTGGAGCGAAGAACCAGGATTCTCCTGAAAATATTGGTCGCAGTCTGGAATGTTCTATCATGGAGCAATTGGAGTGCCGAGGTACCACTGTAGCTGCTTTTGTTTTTTAAATTCCTTTGCAGTACTCAGGGATTGAGCCCAGGGCACTCCACCACTGAGCTGCACCCCCAGCCCCTTTTGAATTTTTTTATTTTGAGACAGGGTTTCACTAAATCACTCAGGCTGCCTCTGGCCTCAAATCTGCAATCCTGCCTCGGCCCCTCGAGCCGCCGTTATCGCAGGCGTGTTCCACAACGCCAGGCTGGTGGGTGTTTTTCAGCCCCGTTTTACGAATGTGGAAACAGAGGCATGGAGGTGCTTAGGGCAGTCAGTATTAACGCCCAGGACTCCAGACCAAGAGGAAGCCAGGAGCATTCTCTGAAACAGGGCTAGGAACACACCCCAGCTTGTCCAAAATGTTGGGGCTCCCCTCCAGAGGTCACAGGGGTGCTGATGGCCTTTATGCATCCTGAGGTCTGGATGGCTGGGCGAGACAATGGCGCTGACCCCTCGGCCCCTGGGGTCTGGGTCCTTGGTGAAGCCCTGTAAGGACATCTTGACCCCTGCCGTCCGCCAGGCTCAGGCTGAGTGAGGTGTGTCAGCTGTGGACCGGGGCGCTCCTGGCGGAAGCCTGACCTCAGTGGCCGGGCATTGCCCCCGTTACCCCAGTTTCGGAGTGCTGCTCACATTGACTCTGTTCAAACAGAAGATGAAAGAAGAGAGTGGGTGAGCTCAGGGGCAATAGGGAGCGAGCTAAAAATACTCTCTGTGAGTAAACAAACCAGGTCAGCGATCTGAGTGCCCTGAGACAGCAATTCTGCGTGCACAAAGGCCACCGTTTATGGCCGGGGACTTGATTGCCCAAGGAACTCCATGGCCGAGATAAAGGGCGGCGGTGTCCTGTGGCTGAGTCTCGAGTCATTAACCTCCACCGAGGCCTTACCTTGCAGGGCTGGCGGGCCTTCCTCGTGCCTTCCCTGACGCCTGTGACCCAGGCCACCGGGGCAGCAGGGGCTGGGCACCAAGTCAACATGGCGCCTCCGGGAGCCCGGGGATGAGGAAGCATTCTGGCGGTGGTTTGTGTCTCATATCAGGTGCCAATTATGGAGCCTGGTTATGCAATTACTCTCCGGTGTTATCAGATTGAACTCGGGGAGAGAGCAATACCCTGCTGGGGAGCCCAAGCGTTTACAGGGAGCCCTGCCCCGCCCCTTGGGGCCTGGGGTGCAGGGCCAAAGGAGGAAATCGGGGCCCCTGTGCTGGCAACATCAGGACTTTGACCCTTGGTTTCAGAGGGGGCTCTACATGGCCCCCCAGACAGACACCGAGCCTCTCGGAGACTCGAGGCCACCACAGAACTGCCTCATCCTCAGACTGTAGAGAAGATTCTAGAAGGTCACGCAGGACCAAGCGCGTGGCACAGAGCCTGGCACGTGGTAGGTCCTTGGTGGTGGTCGCCTTGTCTGCTAGTAGGGTGCGTTCCATGCCAGTGACTCCACACCGCAGAGGCTCCAGGAGGGGCGATCGAGATGGGGCACAAAGATCCTGCCGTGGGTTCCGGGGCTGCGGGGCCGCTGGCCGGCTGCCTTGTTTTCTGAAGCTTCCCCTCTCATTAGCTGCGTAATGAGCTGCAGCGGAGCGCCGTGGACAATTAGGCGAGCTCCTGCTGTGGGGATCCTGGACCTCGGCTGGGGAGCTCGGGGGCTCCCAGGCTGGAGAACAGGGGCCAGTCGGAGTGGCAGGAGGGCTGGGCACCCTTAGGACAGCCGGGTGCTTCTTTCAAAGCAGGGTGCTGGCGTGTGTGAAGCGGGGACATGGCAGACACCTGTCAAAGGAGACGGGGAGATGAACTGTGACCTTCTGTGGGGTCCCCTCGCCAGGCAGGTCCTGGGAGGACCTAGGGCAGCTCCTTTTGGGGCTTCAGAGGGGAGGTTAAAGGTGGGGCTCAGAGGCCCCTCAAATTAGTTCCACACATCCCCAGACACAGGAGAGTCCAGTTACAAGCCATGGAAGGTGGAGGACAGAGAATTTCATGGTCGCTGTCTCACAGGCGCTTGGCCTAGTGAGACTTGCCCGTGGCTGGGCTGTGGATTTGCAGGGGAGGCGGTTCTAGAACCAGAATCGGACCCAGCTCTGCCCAGAGCCCTCCACTTTCCAAAAGGAAATTTCTCTGCTGCTTTCCTCAAGAGATGCAGGAAGGACACTCATCGTGGGCGGAGGAGGACGTCCCGCAGGCATGTGTCCCCCATCCCGCCCTGGCGGAGGGACATTCCTGTCCCAGGTCTCCACGCTAACGTTTGAGCTGATTGGCAATTAGCAGGTGTCCCAACCATCCTCCCCGGCGATGCGTGTTTCAGATGTCAGGTTCCTGCCAGGCTCCCGTCTCCTTCCGAAGCCGCTTTCCAGGGGCACTCAGGGGAAATTAGCATCACGCAGATGAGAAGAAAAGCCCGCGGAGCTCGGGAATGTCACATTCTCCTGGGGAGGGAGTGCAGCCGAGCGCGCCCGATCCTCTGAGAAAGATTAATTGGTGCCAAGCGAATTAGGGAAATGCGTGCAGCCGAGCCCACCACCAGCGTCTTTGAGACGGAGGCCCTGATCACAGCGCCATCACACCCCACATCCACAGAGGGGGTGCACAAAGCCCCAGTGGCCTGCCTTTGTCCTCTGCTAGAGGCCCCTCAACTCCTGGAGATGATGCCGCCAGTTCAATGTGTTTTGCATGGGGCCATACAAAGCCAGCATCGCTGACATTCTCGGGGCACTTGCTACAGAGCAGGGGCTTTGCAGAGGTTGTTGTTGTTAGGTGCCATTGAGTCGGTACCCGACTCCTAGCGACCCTGCGTATAACAGGCAAAACACTATTGTCAGTGCTTCTCTGCTGTTCATAGGGTTTTCAATGGCAGATTGATTTTGTTCCCTTTAATCCTTTCTCCTCGTGTTCCCATTCTGCAGATGAGGAAAGCGAGGTGAAGGGAGGGTGCATACTTCACAGCAGGTTGCCCTGCCAGGATCCAGCATCCCTATCTTAAAGCTGGGCCAGGTTCAGTGGCGTAGGCCTGTAACCCCAGCGACTTGGGAGGTGGAGGCAGGAGGATCACACATTTGAGGCCAGAGGCAGCCTGCAGAATTTAGGGAGAACTTGTCTCAAAATAAAAAGTAAAAAATGGGCTGGGGGTGCAGCCCAGTGGTAGAGTGCTTGTAAAGTATGTGCAAGGCCCCGGGTTCAACCTCCAAGCAGACACACACACACACACACACACACACACACACACACACACACACACACAAAAGCAGGGCCCAATCCCTGGGGAAGGACATCATATTTGGCAGAGTGGCGGGTCAATGAAATGAAAAGGAAAACCCTTGGTGGGGCATGGTGGCGTACTCCT
>VMDO01036885.1:0-14779 GCA_007922755.1 Pedetes capensis
CTTAATGTGTTTCATTTTGACATGCTTTTCATTGTGACATTTCCATATATGCATTTTGATAAACATTATTCATATAGGTTCCCCCTTACCCTCCCTTATGCTTCCCCCCCTTCCACCCTTCCCATCTAAGTCTTCTCTATCTTTTACTTAGTAGTTTTTTTCTATATGTCCTTGGGTTCCAGTTCTGTTTAAGATAGAAACTTTTTCTGTAGTGGTCTTTGTTTTTATCTTGTTAGAACAATTACATGCGATTTCTAGTCCATTTATATTGACATCATTCTTATCTTCCCTCCTCTTTTATTATGAGCCGACCTTTGAATAGGATTTTTCCTTCTTGTAATTTTGAATCAGCTCCCTCATATGAGTGAGAACATGTGTTGTTTCTCTTTCTGAGTTCGTGTTCGTTCACTCAAAATAATTTTCTCTAATTCTATCCATTTTGCTGCGAATGACCTTATTTCATTTTTCTTGATTGCTGAGTAGTATTCCATTATGTATATATACCATAGATTTTTTATCCATTCTTCTGTTGAAGGGCACGTTGGTTGATTCCATATCCTTGCTATTGTGAAAAGCGCTGCATTGAACATGGAGATGCAGGTGTCTCTGTGGTATGATGACCCATCTCCCTTTGGGTAAATTCCCAATAGTGCTATAGCTGGGTCATATGGTAGATTTATTTTTAGTTTTTTGAGGTACCTCCATATTGATTTCCACAGTGGTTGCACCAATTTACAGCTCCACCAACAATGTAAGAGTGTTGCCTTTTGCCCGCAACCTCGCCAGCATTTGTTGTTGTTTGTTTTATTGATCTTGGCCATTCTCACTGGTGTAAGGTGAGATCTCAGAGTTGTTTTGATTTGCATTTCCCTAATGGCTAGGGATGTTGAGCACTTTTTCATGTGTTTCATGGCTTTATGGACCTCTTCGTTTGAGAACTGTCTACTCAGTTCCTTTGCCCATTTGTGTATTGGGTTGTTTGGTTTTTGGGGATTTTTTTTCTTGAGTTCTTTATAAATTCTACTAATTAGACCTTTGTCTGATATATAAAACGCGAAGATTTTTTCCCATTCTGTGGGAATTTCCTTGACTCTGTTAATTGTTGGTTCTTTAAAAAGATAAGACTTTAAAACCTTTAGCTAGATTGAATAAGAAAAAGAAGACTGAAAAAGAAGACTGAAATAACTAAAGTAGAAACAAAAGAGGGGACATTACTGCTAATTTTACAAAAATTGAAAAGATTTTCTTAGTTTACTAAAAACAAATGTGCCAAAAAATGGATAATCTAAGTGGAATAGACAAATTCTTAGAAACACACAACTTACTAAGACTGTATCATAGAAGTCAATTATCTGAGTTGACTTATAGCTAATAAGGATGTTGACTCAGTTATCAAATCATCCTAACAAAGAAAAGGCCAGGATGAGATGGCTACACTGGTGAACTCTACCAAACATTGAAAGAAGAACTAACACTATTCCTTTTTAAACTCTTCCAAAGAATTGAAGAGTAGGGAACACTTTCAAACTTGTTCTGTGGCGCTGGGATTACCCTTACACCAAAGCCAGACAAACACTCACATGAAAACTACAGACCATATCCCTTCTGAATAGTGATATAACATTCCTTAACAGATGCTAGCACACTGAATTCAACAGCATACCAAAGGAATTATAGACCATAATCATGTAAGATACATACCTGGGATTCAAGGGTGTTTCAACATGCAAAAATCATCAACATAGTACAACACATTAACAGAATGAAGAGAAATCTACACACAGTCATCTTAAAGCAGAAAAAATATTTGACTAAATCCAATACCCTTTTGTGACAATTACACTCCACAAACTAGAAATAGGACTGTCTCATCACAATAAAGACATATGAAAAAAAGACTGAAAACTTTCCTGTAAGATCATGAACAAAAACAAGGATTCATTCCTACTTTTACTACTGTTATTTGAGATAGTACTGTAAGTCCTAGAAGTCCTGGCCAGAGCAATTAGGTAAGAAAATATATAAGTAAATAAGAAAATAAATAAATAAAACGTCCAATTTGAAATGTAAGTACTCAAATTATCTTTCTTCATAGATGACATAATTTTGTGTGTAGAAAAGTTGATAGAGTTCATATATATAAAATATATAAAACTAATAGAACTAATAAGTAAAAATCAGTTGTGCTTCTATATGCTAACAATGAACAATCAAAAAAGGAGACTAAGAAAGGAATTATAACTGTGTCAGAAAGAAAAACTATGTAGGAATAAGCCTAACAAAGAAAAATACAACTGAAAACTAGAAAATATTGCTAAAATAAATTAAAGCACAAATAAATGGAAAGATACCCCATGTTTTGAGATTATAAGATTTAATATTATTAAGATGGTCATACTACCCACATAATCTACAGATCCAGTATAATAGCTATCAGAATATCAATGGCTTATTTTGCAGAAATAGAAAATTCATCCTAAAATTTACATGTAACTGCAGGTGACCCTTAAATTGTCAAAACAATTTTGAAAAAAGAACAAACTTAGAGGACTTCCACTCCTTGATTTCAGAACATATTTCACAGGTACATTAATCAAAACTGTGTGGTATTAACATAAAGCCAGGTAATAAACCAATGGAGTAAAATAGAGAGCCCAGAGATAAACCCTTTTATATATGGTAGAAAGATCTTTGACAAGAGTGCTCAATGGGAAAAGGACAGTCTTTTCAACAAGTGGTGCTGAGAAAACCAGATGGTACACATGCAAAAGAATGGAGTTAAACCCTTTCTTTCCACCATATAAAAAATAAACTCAAAATGTATAAAAGACCCAAATGCAAAACCCAAAACTATAAAATTCTTAGAAGAAACAATAAAACAAAGCTTCCTGACATTAGATTTGGCAATGATTTCATGAATATGATAAAAACAGCTTAGACAAAAAAAATTGATAAAATGGACTGCATCAAAATTAAAAACTTCTGTGCATCTAAGGACAGTATCAATGGAGTAAAAAAGCAGTTCACACAGTGAGAGAAAATATTCAGAAATCATGTATCTGATAAGGGATTAATTTCCAAAGTATATAAGTAACTCCTACAAATCAACAACTAAAACCCCAAATGACTCTAATTCAAAAATAGGTAAAAGATTTGAATAGATCTATTCCAAAGGTGAAATACAAATGAGTGATAAGGAAATGAAAAGATGGTCAATATCACTAATCAGTAGGGAATCACAGTGAGATAATTCTTTATACTCATTTACAAATTTGTAAATAACAGGTGTTGCTGAGTTATGTGGAGAATTTTTAGAATGCTTGTATATTGCTAGTATAATACAAAATGGTGTAGCCACTGTAAAAAACAGTATGGCTTATTATTCTTTGGTGTCAGGGCGTCCGATCTAAGTCATTGTTGTTGCTGTTGTTGTTGTTAGGTGCTGTCGAGTCGGTATCCCACTCATAGTAACCCTCATAGGGTTTTCAATGGCTGACTGTTTCGGGATTGCCTTGGGAGTGGATTGCCAGGTCCTTCTCCCATTTGTGTGGTGCTGGGAATTGAACTCGGGACCTCAGAGACTGCAGCGCAGTGCTCTACCAACCGAGCTAAATCCCAGCAACAAAATGAAACACTAACTGAAACTTGGGAGAAGGACGTGGCAACCCACTCGCAAGGCAATCCCAAAACAGTCAGCCATTGAAAACCCTATGAGGGTCGCTATGAGTCTGACACCATTCGACGGCACCTAACAACAACAACAACTGAAACTATGCCATGCCTGGCACTATGTGCTTCTCTCCTCTTTATAAGGGTTTCAATGGCAGGTAGTTTTTTTGTTTGTTTGTTTGTTTGTTTTTTGGGGGTGGGCTGCAGGGTCATTCTTTCAAGCCTACAGCACCCAATATCCCAGGCAGTCCCCCATCCAAGGACTAACCAGGCCCTACCCTACTTAGCTTCCAAGATCTGATAGGATTGGATGCCATGGTGCCATAGCTGTAAGCAGTAGATAGAATGGCAGTTCCTCAAAAATTTAAACATAGAATTATTATCATCCAGCAATTCCACTTCCAGATATATGCCCCAAAGAATTGACAGCAGGGATCCAACAGATATTTTATAGCTATTTTTATAGGAGCATTATTCACAATAACCAAAAGGTAGAAGTACCCCAAATATCCATTAGTGGAGGAATAAATAGATAAAATGTGGTATTCATACAGAGTTGAATATTATTTTACCATAAAATGGAATGCTGTTCTAATATGTGCTACACCATAGATGAACTTTGACAACATTAATCTAAATAAACAAGACACAAAAAGACTAATACTATATGATTCACCTTATCTGAAGTCAGATTTATAGAGACAAAAGTAATATGATGGTTGCCAGGGGTTTCAGAAGAGGAAAATGAGGAGAAATTGGTCAAAATGCACAGACTTCCAGATATGTGTAATTTTGTTGTACACATGTGTTATAAAATCACATTGGGGCCTGATGCAATATGGCAGCCACTGAGGGGGTCCAGGAGGCTGCAGTTGACTTCAAGTCAGGCCATCCAGAGTAGCTGCTGCCCCAACTGTGCACTGACTCACGGCTGCCTCAGCAGCAGCAGGTAGAAAACATGGCAGCTGAGGCAAGAGAAGCAGTGGTGTCCCTTCTGGATGACCAGTATCTGAGCCTGGACTTTTCTGCCTATCTCCTACACAGGGACCAAGCATAATGGGCTTATGTAGACCCAGTGCCCCAGAATAACAGTCCCAGTCCAGTGGTTGGAATAATCTATAGTGAAAAGTTTAGAAATGTTTACTATTATTTCAGAGCTGGTCTGCAGTGTTATGAAGTAAGTGAATGAGCCTTTAAGCCTACCCAGGATGTTATTGAGTTAAATGCAGCCAATAATACAGTGTTGCATTTTTGGAGAGTTCTCTTAAAGTAACCTCAAAATGATCTACATGAGGAAATGAACTATAGCACTTCAATAACTGAAGAACAGCCCAAACACTATCAAGTTTGGCACATAGGTGAGTATTAGTGGAATGACTAAAAGATCTATCTCAGGAGTTTGAGGTTTTGCTGATATTCTTAATCAGGATGCAAAGAATTGTCATGCCTGGCAGCGTTGACAATAGGTCATTCAGGAATGTAGACTTTGTGATAATGAGCTATAGTATACACACCAACTTCCCAAAGATGATGTGAGAAATTACTCTGTCTGAAACCAATGATACTTTATCCTTTCTAATACCACTGGCTACAATGATCATGCTATATTGGAAAGGGAAGAAGTCCAGTACATTCTGAAAATGATCAAATTAGTGCCATATAGGACTGGGATTTAGCCCAGTTGTTAGAGCACTTCTCTGCAGTCTCTGAGTTTGATCCCCAGCACTGTAAAGAGAGGGAGAAGGAGGTAGCAATCCACTCCCAAGGCAATCCCAAAACAGCCAGCCATCAAAAACCCTATGAGGGTCGCTATGGGTCAGACATGACTTGATGGCATCTAACAGCAACAGCAGTACCATATAATGAAAATACATGGAACTATTTGGAAAGGATTCTGCAGGATTGTGGTCTTTCCAGATATCCCAATCTGTAAAATCAATTACTTGATTTATATCCAAGCAAGTCACAGTTCCTCCTACCCAGTTTCCTTTCTTGTGAATATCTATGAAGACTAGAAAAACAATGTGGCAACGAGAAGGAAATTCTTAATAAAGCATTAGAGTTATATGAACTCCTAACTAAAGAAAAGGATACCATAAGGAAAAAATATTGGAGATAAGTTGGAAGATGCCTTCAAAACAAACCCAGAACAGAAAATGACCTACCAGCAAATGTACAGCAATAACACCATCCAGAAGAACTTGATGGAATGTTTTTATTTTTCTAAGGGACTTTACTGCAGGAGTTTAATACTAGACTGATCATTCCCTTACCTGTGGTGCATTGCACAAGTATAGATTTGAAACAAGAACTGTGATATTCCTTGGGTGCTGCTGCTGTTCAGATTAATGGTAAGAAAATTGATTCTTTTAAAGCAAAATAATTGGAGAGGAGGACCAAGGAAAATAGCCCATAAAAGAACTACTACATTTGTAGTCTTATCAATATTTAATCTAATCCCTTAGCAACAGCTCTTTCTTAAATGTTATATCCATAAGAATTTGTATCAATAGTGACTTGTACGTAATGGATTTGGGGTGATTTAAATTTTGGTTCAGTAAGCAGTGAATACAGCTGTTACAGCAGAGCTGCTGTGCCTCACTCACAGTGTCTTGATATCACTGTAACCAACTAATGCCAAAAGAATGGTTTTCAGATATATCTAAAAATAAAAACAAAAAACACATTGCACTCTGTAAATATATACAATTATTGTCAATTCAAAATAAATTTTTGAAAAGCAAAAAAAATAGGCAAAAGATTTGAATAGAGATTAAAGAAGATGTACAAATGGCTAATAAGTACATGAAAAGCTGTTTGACCTCACTGGTCATTATGTAAATGAAAATTAGAACCACAATGAGATACCACTTTACACTCACTAAAGTAGCCATGATTAAGACAGAAAATAAGTGTTGGCAAGGATTTGATGAAATTGGAACATTCATACAATGCTGTTGGGATAAAAACTGGTGCAGCTGCTATTAAAAACTATCTGACAATGCCTCAAATAGCTGCATATACGGTTGTAACCCTGTGGCATCCGATCCCGTCAGAGCTCGGAAGCTAACCAGGGTCGGGCCTGGTTAGTACCTGGATGGGAGACTGCCTGGGAACACCGGAAGCTGTAGGCTTGGGAGAAGGACCTGGCAACCCCCTCCCAAAAATCAATCTGCCATTGAAAACCCTATGAACAGCAGAGAAGCACTGACAATAGTGTTTCCCCTGTTGTACAGAGGGTCGCTATGAGTTGGATACCGACTCGACGGCACCTAACAACAACAACAACACAGTTGTTATATGTCCTAACAATTCCACTTGTAGGTATATACCCAAAAGAAATGAGATTATATCCCCACAGAGGAACTTGAATGTGAATGTTCATAGTTGCATTATTCATAATAGAAAGTGAAACAAACCCACTAATGGGTAAATGGCTAAACAAAAAATGCTATGTCCATGTAATGGAATATTATTTGGTAACTAAAAAGAATGAAGTACTAGTATATGGTATAACATGGATGAACTTTGAAAATGTATGCTAAGTGAAAGAAGCCAGACACAAGAGACTCATATGATTTTATTTTTATAAGATGTCCAAAATAGGCAAATCTCCATGAATAGCAGATTAAATGTTGCTAAGGCATTGAGGGAAAGATAGTGGGGAATAGCTACTAATGGGTATGGCATTTCTTTTAGGCAAAAATGAAAATTTTCTAAAATTTGGTTGTGATGATGGTTGTACAACTCTGTGAATGTACTAAGAACACTGAATTGTATAATTTACATGGATGGATGATATAGTATGTGTGAATTGTATCTCAATAAAGCTATTAATGGGAAAATCTATGAGGTTTCTACTTATAAAATGCAATGTTTCATTTGTCTTAAACTTACTATCTTCATTCCAGGATGTTTTAAGTCATAGAATCCTGAGATTTGATAGACAACTGATTTTATCTTCATGGCAATTAATTTTGAAGACATTTGAAATAATTTTATATGGTGTGGTTACTAGAACTACATATGCTCTGCTAATACAGAATTTTATGATTTTATGAGTCCTATTTTCCTCTAATGAGGGTAGCTATTAGTTGTACCCAACTTGACTGCACCTGACAATAATTTTCCCTAATGTTTCTTTAGCATTTTGAGTCACTTTTGTCTACACTGGGTTGATATTTGGAGGAATTTTCTATCATTGCTTTCTTGAGTATAAGAGATAATATTCAAACCATTATTTTATAAACTTAGTTCATTTTATTTTTCTCTAAATTCATCACTTCTTGCATGCACATATTGAATCTCTGTGGTAGCTTTTGGCCTGCTCAGGCAGCCTTATTATTTATCAGTTTGTCCTGGTTAGCTTAACATTTTACTAGTTGGGAGAGCTAAATAACATGCAAACTTGACAATCTTATTATGTAGTCTCTCCGGTATATCATTTTTTAAAAAATGTTAGTGGTTGCTCAATGGGTATAAAGCTTCAGTTATGTAAGATTAACAAGTTCTGATGACCTGTGGTACAACACAGTGCCTACAACTAACAGTATTGTTCATCTTAAAATATGTGAAGATTAATTTTATGTTAAGTGCTCTTATCACAAACACAAACATACACACATGCAAGACAAGAGTACAAAGAAAAGTTTGGAGGAGATGGAGATGTGTAGTACCCTTGGTATCATGGGTACATGCTTATATCTAAACTCATCAAAATATATACATTAATTATGTACAGGTTTTGCACATTAATTTTACCTCAGGGAACCTTTTAGAAAAAAACTGCGTCCACTGGTTTTTCCTTTATTTTGTTTTTTTAACTGACACATAAGACTTGTATATATTTATGAGACTTGTACATAATTATGAGGTACACTGTGATGCTTTTGATTCATGTATATATCAGGTAGTGATCAATCCAGGGTAATTAGCATATATGTCACCTAAAACCTTTATCATTTCTGTATAGCATCTTCAAATTCCTTGTTTCTAGCTGTATTCAGATACATAATGCATTATTGTTAATTATATTCACCCTTCTGTGCTGTAGAATACCAAAATTTATTCTACCTATCAAGCAGAAACATTGTATCTGTTGACCACCCTCTTTCCCCTACCTACAGTCTCCAGTCTGTGGTAACCACCATTTCACTCTCAACTTCCATGCAATCAACCTTTTTAGATTTGCATATGAGGGGAGATTATGTGATATTAGTCTTCCTGTGCCTGACTTATTTTACTTAATATAATGTCCTCCAGTTCCATCTATATTGTCACAAATGATAGTATTTCATTCTTTTTTGAGCCTCAACCTCCCAAATGCTGGGGTTACAGGCCTATGTCACTACTCCTGGCTACATTTCATTCTTTTTATGGCTAATACTTCATTGTTTACATATACCACATTTTCTCTATTTATTGATGGGTGGACATTAGGTTGATTCCATTATTGGCTGATGTGAATAGTGCTACAATCAACAGGAGTGCAGATGTCTCTTCAACACACTGATTCCATTTCCTTTGGGCATATTTCCAGGAACAGGATTACTGGATCTTATGGTAGTTCTATTTTAATTGCCCTTGCTGTTAATAGTCTCTTTTTAAAGTAGAACCTTGAATAACTCAGTCCTTGCCACTTATGACTTTGTTTGTGTTATTCTTAATCTCTAAATACAGATATGGCTATAAAAAGTCACTAATTAGCCAGGTGCAGTGGTGCATGCTTGTAATCCCAGCAATTCAGAAGGAAGGCAGAGGCAATAGGATCTCAAGTTCGAGGTCAGAGGCAGCTTGCACAATGTATAAAGATAAAAAAAATTTAAAGGACTGTGAGCACAGCTTAATGGGAGAATGCTTACAAAGGCCCTGTTTATGCCCCCAGTACTGCAAAAGAATAATTATTATATGAGAACTACAACTTGCAATTGATGGGCTACTGTTATAGTGCTATTGTTACCATGGAGCAGGATATGTTTTTTACCCTTTCTCACCAAATATTTTCCATTCACTCTCTTTTTTTCACATTAGCAGTATTTATTCAATTTTGCAATGGCAGCCAAGAACCAAAAAGATTAGTTTTGCAACCAACTTTGAAGCAAATCCATAATTTTATTCTAGATCATAGGTTGTAGTGTGGAATGGAAGAGAAGATGCTATTACTAAGACATAGTAGAGTGACTATGATACAAATGCTCTTGGATTACCAATTTGAATTTTAACAACAGATAAGATATGAGATTGAGTCTTTTTTTCTGCATGCTTTGTATATGATACAACACAGTGATCTTGAAAGCAATTCTAGTTTCAGGCTCATTTAAAAAAACCATTGTAATCTTCCAGCGTTACTGCATTTGTAAGATAGTTTCGCAGTGGTAAATTTGACTCATTAGGTATGATATATTCCATTTTCAAGAATTTTATCAAAGCTTCATATTATAACAAATGTAGATATTTGCAACTTAAGTATATTCAAGTCACATCTAGCTATGCTAAAAGTGCAAATAGACTTGAATTTTCCTTTCTCAGAGTGATTTACAAGATTCTTTGCTAGTTTGTTGATTTTTCCGAGTCCTTTCTTTATCACTTCTGGCTTACCTTTTCTGAAACTCATTGTTTTTCCTATAAGTGTATGAATAAAAAAAGGTTAAATAAAGCTTAAGCTAGTAAATTGTAGCCCTTTTCAGATGTTCTGATAAAATATTTACTTTCTTTTTAAATTTTACTTGGTTTGAAGGAGTAGGGCTACTAAGGGTGATGAGAGGAACTGTGGTAGGGCACAGAGACTGGAGTTATTTGTAGAATTTAGCATACTTTCTTGTTGTTGTTGTTGTTGTTGTTGTTGTTGTTGTTGTTGTTGTTTTTAGGTACCCTGGAGTCGATATCTGACTCATAATGACCCTAAATACAACAGGCAAAACACTATTGTCAGTGCTTCTCTGCTGTTCATAGGGTTTTTAATGGCTGACTGATTTTTTAGAGTAGGTTGCCAGGTCCTTCTCCCAAGCCTACAGCACCAGGTGTTCCCAGGGGGTCTCCCATCCAAGTACTAACCAGATCCAACCCTGCTTAGCTTCCAAGATCTGATGGGATCGGATGCCACAGGGCTATGGCTGCAGGCAGAGCATACTTTAGTATTATAAATAATCAAAACTTTGTTGATGGCCTTCCAGGTTTGCCACTAAAAGAATATTAAAATTTCCTTCCTGTTTTTTTACTTTGGCATACCAAATTAATTTATTCATGAATAACAAAAGTACTCAGTCTGGGGAGCTGTAGCTCAGTGTTACAGGGCTTGCCTGGCTTTTCTGTGTAAACATCTAAGATGGAACCAATTTGAGCCAAAATTTTATTGTCTACCTATGTTTTTCCTAAAATTGTAGTATACATTAGATTTATAAGGGGCCGGAAAGAAACTACAAATATCTCTAACCCAAGATTCTTAACAGTTTTGTAAAAACAGGATGTAAGGAAAAAGGGGTATTAAAAAGTTACTTCCATAATGCAGAAATTCACACTTCAAAAACAGAAGATCTTATTCACCCAGACAAGAGTAGAAGAAAACATTCAATAGGTGATGATGAACACTAACACTTCATTGAAGAGTTCATGATCCTCATGAGCAGTGAGTACGGCAGTAGACATATAGGGTTATGGTGTATGTTTTCATTGTTATTAGGAAAGCTGTATTTCAATTATGAAAGTGGGTAGAAATTCTTCTGAGGCTCTATTAGAAGAAAACATAATCCGGGCACGGTGACTCATGCCTGTAATTCTAGCGACTTGGGAGGCAGAAGCAGGAGGATCACAACTTTTGAGGCCAGAGGAAGTCTGCATAACTTAGTGATACCCTGTCTCAAGATAAAAATATAGGGGGCCTGGGGTCCAATTCTGTAGTACAGTGCTTGTAAAGCATGACTGAGGCCTTGAGTTGAGCCCCCCAGGGCCATGAAAAAGAAAACAATGCAAATATTCATCAAGCAAAAATGGCTATAAGTGAATTATCTTTGATTACAAAGATACTTGCAGTTTAATTGAATTTGAGGTTTGCATATGTGAAACTATTACCATCATGAAAGAGTAAGAACCTACCCTAAGCTCTTAGAGTAAGCTCTTTGTCCACAACAATTTCATGAAAGAAGTGGAATTTTAGATGTCCAGTGAAGAATTCATAGACTTTATGTTAAGATGAAATTTACTTTTTGCAGTAGAACCTACTGTAACTATTCATTGACTTGCATATTGTAAGTTTGTAAGCACTGTAAGTTGAATTGCATTGTGGCATAATAGGGATGATGATCACAGGTACTGAAGTCAAAATTCAGATTCCACCACTTACTATCTACATCACTATAACATGAGATAATAATAGTATCTTTGTATTGTGGTTGCTAAGGATTAATGAGAATGATGCATCTACAAAGAAAAGGAATGGCATGAGCTCTTGAGTCTGACAGACTTTGGTTCACATCATAATTCTGCCACTTGCTGAAGACCTTAGGCACTTGACTTCTCTGAGATTCAGTTTTTTCATTTATAAATGGAGGTGACAAAACCTAACTCATGAAGCTGTTGTGATGATTAAATGAAGCAATTTATATAAAGCATTTAGTAGAGTGCCTGACATACAGTAAAAGCTCTATAAATAATGTTATGTTGTTACACAGTCTAAGTCATGTAGAAACTTCAGTTTTATCTTTTTATTCATGTTTTCAGGGTGAACCTGGTCTACCTGGATACCCAGGAAGCCCAGGCATCAAAGGTTCAGTGGGAGATACTGGTTTGCCTGGATTACCAGGGACCCCTGGAGCAAAAGGACAACCAGGCCTCCCTGGATTCCCAGGTAAGTATTACCTTCTTATTTGGCGGACTTGTATTTTATTTCCCAAACTGATACTGATAGCAACATAATCTCAAACTACCCCTTTACCTTTTTTTACCCAAATGTCTTTCTTCATAAAATGAGAATGACTATTACCAACTCAGCAGGACCATATTCTATGGGCAGAGAGGCTTGTTTGGTGGAGCATTTTTCAATTTTGACAGCTAGCCACAAATCAATTAAGAGGTCTTACTATTTTTGTAGGTGATAATATAGTCTGCTAGGCCCTAGCCTGCTGCTGATTCTCTTAGAAAGTTATACACAGGCACATAGCTAGTGGCTATTTGTAGAATGATCACACTGTTCATTCCAATGTTAAGGACTGAGTCATTCAAGCAAAAGCACTTAGTGCTACACTCAAGATGAGAGCCTGAACTAGACTAGTATGCCTGCTTGTTCATGTTTCTATTTAATGTTTTGTTTGGTTTTTGAATTGCATGGTGGCATGGATGAGTGAGTCTTTGGTTATTGTTCTCTTAAACTTTTTATTGAAGTATAATACACATATTATGAAGTACATTTAAGTATATAAGACTTTAGGTGAGTTTCTACCTATGTGTATATCCATGAATCCACCATATATATCAAAATATAAAGTAATTCTTTTATCTCATGAAGTTTATTCATGTCATTCCACAGAGAACCTACACTCACCCCACCCTGAGACAACCAATGCTATAGCTTCTGTCACCATTCGTTAATTTTGTCTGTTACTGAAATTCATATAAATAGAATCATACACTATTTGTCTTTGTGTCTAACTTCTTTTACTCATTATTATTCCTGTAAGATTCACTTGTTTTGTTGCATATGTCAGCAGTTTGTTGTTTGTACTTGCTATGTAATATTCCATTGAAACAATATACAACATTTTCCTGTTGATAGACTTTTGGGTATTTCTAGCTCATGAATATTATGAAAAATACTACTAACATTCTTTTATATGTAGTAGAATTACTGAATCATAGGGTAGATATACATTTAATTTTAGTGGATGGTACCAAACAGTTTCCAAAGTAGTTTTATAAATTCCTGTCCCAACAGCAATGTATACAATTACCCATATCCTCATCATCACTGGGTATTGTCAGTCTTTCTTATTATCTATTCTGGCAAGTGTGTAGCAATACCTTAGTGAGTTTTTATTTACATTTTCCTATACTAACAGTATTTAACACCTTTTCATATACTTATTAGCTTTTACATAGCATTTTTTTGAAGTACCTGCTCAAGTCCTTATGTTAATTTTTTATTGGATTGTTTGTCTTTTTTCTCATTGTTTCAGAGAAGCTCTTTATGTATTTTGGATATGGATCATTTGTCAAATACACAGATTGCAAATCTATCCTCCCTGTCTCAGATTTGCCTTTGACTTCCTTAATGCTGTCTTATAGTAAACAAAAGTTGTTTGTTTTAGTAACACCCAGTATGTCTATCCTTTCTTTCATGGTTAGTGCTTTTTTGTCCTATTTAATAAATATTCACCTACTTGAAGATGTGGAAATATTCTCCTATTTTTATAACCTTTAATGTTTAAATTTTTACATTTCGGTTTCTGATCTATCTCATGTAAAAATGTTTGTATTGTGTAGCGTAGTAGAAAGGTTCATTTTTTTCCTACATAGATATCCAGTTGCTCCATACTATTTTTTAAAAGACTTTAGTTTCCCCAATAAATTGAAGTTACTCCTTTGTCAAAAAATCAAATGGGTATCTGTTTCTATATTCTGTATTCTTGTTAATTCTCACTCTAATGCAACACTGTCTGAATTTTGTAAATTTATGGTAAGCCTTAAAACATGGTCGTATAAATACTAAAACTTTGTACAATTTTTTGTAAAAAAAAACTTGTTTTGGATATTCTAGATCTTTTGTTTGAGTTTGTGAATCTGTTCATCAATTTCTGTTAGAAAATATCTACAGATATTTTCACTGATTGCAATAACTCTCTAGGTAACTTTGAAGAGAATTTTAAAAATTAATATTAACAATATTCAATCTTCCAATTCAATTGACATGTTCTCTCTCCATTTACTTATGCATTTAGCTTAATCCAACAATATGTCACACTTTTCATTTTATAAATCGTTATTTTCCAGTTATGTGTTGGAAGTATTCAGGAAATTTGAACTTAGAATATAGAAAAATTGTTGATTTCACTTATTCTAAGAATTTGTTTATAGATTTTTTGGGTTTTGTAAATTAGCTTATCACCTCAGATATTTCTAT
>VMDO01036887.1:0-14776 GCA_007922755.1 Pedetes capensis
CTTGAATAAAAATTTTATATGCATTAAAAATTTCTTGTGAGGACACATACATAAAATAATTTAAATGATTGAAATAATGATAATTTTTCATGTGAAATTTCTGTTGATTTTAGTGTTTTTCATATTCTTATTTACATTTGTGTTTTATAATTATAATACATTATACAGAATCAAGAAGCTATCACTATTTTTTTTGGATACTTGGAGGTTGAAACCAGGGCTTCATGCATGCTTTGCAAGTGCTTTGCCACTGGGCTGTACCCCCAGCCCATTATTTATTTATTTATTTTATCTTGAGACAGAGTCTCACTAAATTATGCAGGCTGCCTCTGGCCTTGAACCTCCTGAGTCCACCTCCTGAATCTCTGGGATTACAGTTGTGAACCACAGTTCCTGGCCAGGAAACTACAGCTATTGTTTTGTATTGTTGTTGTTGTTGTTGTTAGGTGCCATTGAGTCGGTATCCGACTCATAGCGACCCTCATAGGGTTTTCGGGTTTTCAATGGCAGACTGTTTCGGAATTACCTTGGGAGTGGATTGCCAGGTCCTTCTCCCATTTTTGCGGTGCTGGGAATTGAACTCAGGACCTCAGAGACTGCGGTGCAGCGCTCTGCCAACTGAGCCAAATCCCAGCCCCATTGTTTTGTATTAGTAATATTTTATTTAACCACGTGAGTGGGATACGGAGCAATAAGTTGCTATATATATCCATTATGCAACTATCAAATCAGTATTATTTACACTTCCATCTCCTTGAATATTTTACAGAACAAAATAAGCTGATGAAGAAAAAGAAAGCTTTTAATTAACATGTAATGACAGTGATGCAACCATAGCTTATACTCTGATGTTTTTTCTTTTTATGTATTTTCATAGAGTTGCATCCCATATTTTCCATTTTTTCTCTCCCTCTTTAACCCTCTGTTGTTCCCTCTCCCCCTTCCCCATCAACCATTCTTTCCCAGTACCCCCCTCCCCCTTATTATTGGGTCACCTTGTATTTTCTATTCTTGTTGTTGTTAGGTGCCGTCGAGTCGGTATCCGACTCATAGCGACCCTCTGTACAACAGGGGAAACACTATTGTCAGTGCTTCTCTGCTGTTCATAGGGTTTTCAATGGCAGACTGATTTTTGGGAAGGGGTTTCCAGGTCCTTCTCCCAAGCCTACAGCTTCTGGTGTTCCCAGGCGGTCTCCCATCCAGGTACTAACCAGGCCCGACCCTGCTTAGCTTCCGAGATCTGACGGGATCGGATGCCACAGGGCTACAGCTGCAGGCTTTCTATTCTTAGGTAAGTATGATTGTACATTTATCTATCTATCTATCTATCTATCTATCTATCTATCTATCTATCTATCTATTATCTATCTATTTATCTATCTGTCTGTCCATCTATCTATCTATCTATCATCTATCTATCTATAAATTTTTCCCTTTCAGGTAGATTTAGCTCCCACATATAAGGGAGAACATGTGGTATTTCTCTTTTTGAGTCTGGGTTATTTCTGCTAAAATGATACTCTCCACTTCCATCCATTTTGCTGCAAATTATATAATTTCATTATCCTTTACTGATAAATAATATTACATTGTGTATATGTACCACATTTTAAAATCCAATCCTCTGTTGATGGACATCTTGGTTGATTCCATACCCTTGCAGTTGTGAAGAATGCTGCATTAAATATGGAAGTGCACATGTCCCTGTGGTATGATGACTTATCTTCCTTTGGGTGTATTCTCAGGAGTGGTATAGCTGGATCATATGGTAGTTCTATTTTTGAAAGTATAGCTATTTTAAGTCACAAAGAAGACAAAGCATCAGACCTTTAGAGACCTGAATTTGAAGTTTGACTTTTGAAGAAATAGAACTATATTGTTTTAACTTTGTATTGTCTTAGTAAGGCTAAATATTCTTGGAAAGCTTTGAAAGAAGGTTATAATAATAGTATAAGTTCCCTTTTAGGGGATAATCTTTCTTTAAAGTGAGTTCTTAAAAAATATTCTGCAGGGTAAAACATTTGTCACCATCAAATGGGGTTTCTGTCCATTCCCAGATACATAAATAAATACAACTTTAGACTTGAAATTATCATAAAGCTCTTCTTGTCTGATTTCCCTATGTAGTATTTAAAATTCTGCTTATAATACTCTTTTCTTTAAACTTAAATTTATTATTTTTAAATTGACATAAAACATTAAAATTTTACATAACTATGTGATGCTGCAATATTCTTTCTAAATTTCTTCTGACATGCCTTCAGTGATAGGCAATTCATTACGTCACAAGTCTGGCTCACATCATTTTTTTTGTCTGGCTCTGACTGCTATAAGTAACTTGATAGTTTCTGGGTGATTTCTAGCTCTGGAGTTGTATGATTGTGATGGTTTTGTGAGATTCTGGGGCAGTACTAATTAATACATGACCTGTGGACCTTCTGCATCTGGATCATCTGGGAATGCCCATCACAGATGTGGATTCCTAAGCTTTCACCCAGATGTATGAGGCTATGAGTCATTAGTACTTCCCTTCATATTTTATAGAGTGCAGATGGTGGCATCATCTATCCATCAGATTGGTCTTAATGTTCCACTATTCAATTTTTCCTGGGTGTGCATGGGAAGAGGGCTACATGGGGAGCAGTAGGATTTGCTCCAGACTCAGAGTCCTAGGATGATCATCCCCTTTCCTTTTCCTGGGAGTATTATACCCTGCTGCTACAGAGGCCCAGCCCCATTTTTCTTTGCTCTGGTACTACCCTTCACAGAATGGTTTAACCTTTTTCCTGGAATATGAGGGAGGCAGCTTATGCTGTTAGTGCCTCTCTGAAAATGCTCTTTTTAAACAATTGACTGGAAAGAATGAAAAGAGAAGTCCTTTTTGTTTAATGCTTCACGCAGTTTTTCAAGTCCTCATGTTTAGCATTGCAAAAGTGAACCCAGGGTTAAATTATATGACATTCACCTTGGATCTATTCAAATGAATGCTGCTTTCAGATTCATTCTATATGATGAGGCTGAGAGATAATATTGATAGTTAATTACTTATTGATTGTTTTCAAATAATTTAAGTTTCCTTACCCAGTTGTATCTTTTATTATCATAATAAAATGACAAGAGTGTTTCTTTTTTGGTGATTATTAAGGAAATATAGAATTTATAATATATTTTTCATATTCAACTGAAGTTGGTTATCTGCACTGAGGAAATAGCTTGTTATGTCTAAGCCCTAATGCCAAATGTGCCAAGTGAAGGAAATAATAAAAAATCTGTGAGCTGGGTACAGTGATGTTTGCCTGTAATCCCAGTGACTTGAGAGGTGAAGACAGGAGGGTCACAAGTTTGAGGCCAGAGGCAGCTTGTGTAACTTAGTGAGAACCTGTTTCAAGACAAATAGTAAAAAGTGGGCTGGGAGTGCAGCCCAGTGGTATAGTACTTGCAAAGCATTCATGAAGCCCTGGGTTCAATGCCCCAATACAAAACAAAACAAAACAAAACAAAAAACAAAAAACAAAAAACCCCCACAAAAATCCGAGTGAAGGAGCGGGTAGAATGGAAGCCATGGTGTTGTGGATGTCCTTCTATCCATCTTAATTTGCCAGTCAGAAATGCAGCCAAGGGCTGATGAAGTGCTAAGCAAGATCTAGTAGTTGATGTGGAATTTCTCAGAACAATCCATATCCTCTGCTTTCTTTCTGTTGACAACATCCAGCCAACATACAGACACAGTTCCAGGAAGTGGAGCTTTGAAAAGCACATACCTCTGCTTAGGTCAACTGGGGGTCAGATAACTTGGGAGTCTACTTCAGTTATTTATGCACGAAGAGGAGATGTGATTTTTATTAGATGGTAAAACACAAAATGGGGCTTTTCAGGATTCATTTTTCTGTTCAGATTTAAAAATATCACATCAATCAAATTGTTTAAAAGGAAACTAATTCTGACAATTTAGTATTCAGACTTAAATTCTCTAGCTTGGTCAAACCATAGAAAATCTCATTAGTAAGCTTGGTGATTTGGTCAAAGCCTTTAGGCTTTAACCATTTAACATGAAAAACATTGAGCTTTAATAGGATGTGTGTTTCAGTTTGAATAGATGAAATATTTTCAGTAACTTTTTAAATTGTTAATTTTAAATGTACACCTTAATGAATCTTATTATGACAATTCCATACATGCATTTCATTGTACATGGCTCATGTTCACTAACCCCTTACCTTCTCATGACCCTGGTCTTCCATTTCCTCCCTCTCCACCAATGGTCTCTCTTCTACTTGCATGTCTTTTTTGTGAGACTATCTATATATATATGTACATCACAATTTTGCCATAAGGGCAACATATGTGATATTTCCTTTTTTTTCTCCCATTACTCTTTCTTCTTGCCCCTCTTCCTTTTCTTTAGTCCATTATCTTTCCCTACTTAGGCCCCTTCTACTTTCATGGCCTATATGTTTTAATAATGAATATATATTGAAGTCTAACGTCCGCATATGAGGGAAAACATGAAATGTTTATCTGTCTGGATCTGGCTTATTTCACTTAAAATGGCGACCTTTTGTTCCATCCATATTCCAGCAAATGCCATAATTTTGTGCTTCTTTATGGCTGAGTAAAGCTCCATGGCATGTACATATTGCAATTTCCTTATCAATTCATCTGTTGATGTGCACCTAGGGTGATTCCATATCTTGGCTATTGTGAATAATGCCACAATAAACATGGTTGAGCAGGTATCTCTGTGGTATATTGACTTATATTCCTTTGAATATATACTTAGGAGTTGGACAGCCAGGTCATATGGCAATTCCATTTTTAGTTTTTTTTGAGGAAGCTCCACACTGATTTCCATAGTGTCTGTACCAGTCTGCATTCCCACCAGCAGTAGGGTTCTTGTCTCCCCACATCCTCTCCAGCACTTGCTGTTATTTTGTTTTGTTGATGGTAGCCATTTTGACTGGAATGAGATGATATCAGTGTGGTTTTGATTTGCATTCCCCTGATGGCTAAGGATGCTGAACATTTTTTCATAGAATTGTTGTCCATTTGTATTTCTTCTTTTGAGAAGTCTCTGTTCAATTCTTTTGCCCCTTTTTTTGATTGGATACTTTGTTTTTTTGGTGTTTAATTTTTTGAGCTCTTTATATATTCTAGATATTAATCCCCTGTCTGATGTATAGCTGGCAAAGATTTTCTCCCATTCTGTATGCAGTCTCTTCACTCTGATAATTGTGTCCTTTTCTGTGCAAAAGCTTTTTGATTTCATGCAGTCCCATTTGCCAATTCCTGTTATTGTTTCCTGTGCTTTTGGGGTTCTATTCAGAAAGCCCTTGCCTACGCTTATGTCTTGAAGTGTCTTCCCTATATTTTCCTCTAGCGGTTTCAAAGTTTCAAGTTTTACATTAAGGTCTTCAATTCATTTTGAACTGATATTTGTGCAAGGTGAGAGAGAGGGGGCGGGGGAATCTAGTTTCAGTCATCTACATGAGGATATCCAGTTCTCCCAGCACCATTTGTTGAAGAGGGTATCTTTTCTTCAGCTTATATTTTTGGCACTTTTGTCAAATATCTGGTCCCTGTAGCTATCTGGCTTTATTTCTGGATCCTTTATTCTGTTCTTTTGTTCTATATGTCTGTTTTTGTGCCAGTATCATACAGCTTTTGTTACTATAGCTTTGTAGTATAATTTGAAGTCAGGAATTATGATACCCCTTGCATTGTTCTTTCTACTCAGGATCACTTAATGATTCAGGGTCTTTTGTGATTCATATGAATTTTAGGATTGTTTTATGCTTCCATATGAATTTCAGGATTGTTTTAAGACTGTTGCCATTGGGATTTTGACAGGGATTTCATTAAATCTGTAGATTGGTTTTGGTAATATATCCATTTTCACAATATTAATTCTTCCAATCCATGAGCATGGGAGATCTTTCAATCTCTTTTTTTAGTGCTTCAAAGTTTTCATTGTAGTCATCTTTCATCTCCTAGGTTAGGTTTATTCCCATATATTTTATTTGCTTGAAGCTACTGTGAATGAGATTTTTCTTCTGGTTTCTTCCTCTACTGGTTGTTATTGGTAAAAAGAAAAGTTATTGATTTCTGTAAGTAATATTTGAGAGAACATGTACAGATATTGTAAAGAAAAATTTCCCTACAGCTTCATTGTAATTGAT
Source organism: Pedetes capensis (assembly GCA_007922755.1). Lineage (NCBI taxonomy): Eukaryota > Metazoa > Chordata > Mammalia > Rodentia > Pedetidae > Pedetes > Pedetes capensis. The sequence goes on from VMDO01036887.1 coordinate 6,177, forward strand.
TGGCTTTGTGAAACCACAGGCAATATTTGAGAATTTCTTTATATTTGAGAATATTTGAGAATATATATTGAGAATATTTGAGAATTTGTTTAGTCTTACACATATGAAAATGCATAAGTAGGAATTAAATCAAAATTTTTGAAGAAGCTAGGCATGATGGTGTACATTTGTAATCCCTGTGAGTCAGGAGGCTGAGGCAGAAAAATTGCAGGTTTGAGGCCAGAAACAGCCTGTGCAAGTTAGCAAAACCCTTCTTCAAAATAAAAATGTAAAACTGAACTGGGATCATAGGTCAGAAGTAGAGTTCTTGCTTAGTTCAAGGCACTGAGATCAATCCACAGTACCATACACATAAAAAAGATAATTTTTGGAAGAATCAAGATATGGAAAATACAAAAAGAAATATTTCATGATTACTGGAGTGATTAATTTGATTTGTTTACAAAGACTGGCTTAAAGTATTAATATTAAGGCATATCAGCAAGATTATTTGCTCAGATGTAATTCTTGAATCCTTGAAGGCATTACATAATCCAGTATAAAAGAATATAAACACAGTGTGGTCTAACAGAGGATTGTGAAGGGGATCAGGTGGGTAAATGTTTTGGCTTTAAAAAATACTGAGAAAAACATTCATGTGATTTATTGAAATAGTAGATATTACTATTTAGGCAGCAGGCTGCCAAACTCTTTTTATTAAAGCAGAGAGTAATGCCTTCTGAATATGATTTGTGTTAAAGTTAGGAGCACATGAGGAAGTGCAGGATTGCAGGTCACACTCAAGGTAGTATAGACGTGACAAACTAGAACAAGGATTGAGTCACTATCCAGGATGTTTTTGGCAGTACTTGAGGGTTCAACCCAGGGCCTTGTACATTCTTTGCAAGTGTTCTATCATTGGACTGCACCCCCAGCCCATTTTTAATTTTTTATCTTGAGGCAGGGTCTTGGTAAATTATGCAGGCTGTGTCTGGCCTTGAACCCATAATCCTCCTGCCTTTACTTTCTGAGTCACTAGGATTACAGATGTGGGCCACTGCATCTGGCACTAGACTGGATTTTTGTCAGTGTGTTCCGTGGAGCCTGGGCCTGTGAAGCTCACCTGTATTGCAAGGGATGGCTCAGAAGAACGGTCTAGGTTCCTTTTGTTATGGGCCTTCCTGGCTGCATAACAATGATAAACTGCCCTCTGTGGACATATACCACATTCTCATCCAGGTGTGTGTGTGTGTGTGTGTGTGTGTGTGTGTGTGTGTGTGTGTGTGTGAATCTGTAGCATAACTGGGCAGTGCATGTCCACCTAGGAACATGCAGGAAGGGAGAAAAGTGTACCTCCTGACCCATCCATTGAACAGGAAAGGAGAAGCCTGAATCAGGCTATTCATTGGCAAGAAGGTGTTGATTTTGAAGGTGAAGTATGGCATGAGTGTGTATTGAAGGCAGCAGAAGCACGACTATTAAAATTTGTTTCAGCCACAAAAGGAGGCTTTGAGTGAGGTTAGAAACAATTTTGAAATGCAAAACCTGGTATTTAACAATTATTTTTCTCTTCTGGAAAACTTTTCTCACCTTGCTTGTGGAATCTGGTTAGCTCATTCTATCAAGTAGTAGTTGGAAAGAGCAGCAAGTATGAACAAGATGAAGCAAAGTAGGAGGAGCCATGGCAGAAGACAGAGTTCTGGAGACATCATGGCTGGAGCATAATTTGCATAGACATTCTTTGTAAGACAGTAGAGTTTGGCAAACAGAAGAGAAATCCTCAGTGACATAATGCCATTTACTTATCCTATCAGGGCTGGGGTTTAGCTCAATCAGTAGAGTTCTGCTTTGTGCTCTCTGAGGCCCTGGGTTCAATACCCAGCACCACAAAATTGGGAGAAGGACATGACAATTCATTCCTGAAATAATCCTGAAACAATCAGCCACTGAAAACCCTTTAAACAGCAGAGAAGCACTGACAGTGCTGGGCATGGCACGGTGTTGGGGAATGTTTAATTCTGTGGTATATTGTGTCACTATGAGTCGGACCTGACTTGACAGCACCTAACAACAACTTATCCTAGCAGGAAATAGCGTCTATCAGGAATCACTTTAATTGTGTGAAGTACAGTTTAACTTATTAATGAGATCACCAGAAGTATGAATCTTTATAAATTTTCAATTGTTGTTGTTGTTGTTGTTATTGTTGTTGTTGTATGCTGTCGAGTTGTGTCTGACTCATAGTGACTCTCATAGGGTTTTCAATGGCTGTTTCAGGATTGCCTTGGGAGTGGATTGCCACATCCTTCTCCCAATTTTCAATTATTTCCTATACATACAGAGATGAAACAAAAACCTTTAATTAAAATATAAGTTTAAAAGTTAGGCATAGTGATAATCCTACCATTCAGGAGGCTGAGGCAGGAGGATTGATGCAAGTTAAAGGCCAGCATGGTCTACATAGTGAGTTCCAAGACAGGTTGGGCTGCACAATAAGACCCTGTCTCAAAAAACCAAATCAATCCATCAATCAATAAATAGAAAAATATATATGTAAGTTTGAGGTTAATGTAAGAAAGAAATTATAGCAACTTGGATTTATAGTGTCTTTTATTCTGTAATTAACTTTCCATTTATTTGTTCTTTCATTGTTTTAGTTATCAAATATTAATTAAACATCTGCTATGTACTAGGGAGGTTAGCTGTAGCACTGTGGCATCTGATCCCATCAGATCTTGGAAGCTAAGCAGGATTGGGCCTGGTTTGTACTTGGATGGGAGACTGCCTGGGAACACCAGGTGCTGTAGGCTTGGGAGAAGGACCCAGCAACCCACTCCCAAGAATCTTCACCATTGAAAACCCTATGAATAGCAGAGAAGCACTAACAATAGTGTATCGCCTGCTGTATGTAGGGTCGCTATGAGTAGGACATCAACTCAATGGCACCTAACAACAACAACATATACTAGGCAATCTACTAGGCATTAGATATATAGAAATAAATATCAATCAATCAAGCCCCACCTTTGAAAGTTTTTGCCTGAGAGAAGACTTGTACAGGTAAGTTGATATTTATGTCAGTATAATGGGCAACATGACAAAGGTACAAAATACAGTGCCAGATGTGCAGGAAATAAGTCAGAGAAAGCTTTCTTGAGGAGCTTATGTTTGAATGAAGTCTTGAAGGAAAGATTAAGAGGCAAGTAGAAAAGGAAAAAAAAAAAGGTTAGAAATGTGGACTAATTCCAGGCAGAGCAAATTGCGTGAGTGAAAAGTGCAGAAGGAAACAGTGCAATACATTCAGGAAAGCACAAGCAGTTCGGTATGGCTAATGCACAGAGAGCACATGGAAGAGAGGCAGGAAATGAGGCTAACGAGTTTGGTAAGAACTTAGGAGCAATTTTTTAAACCTTTATGCTTAAATCTGTGTGTAGCCATTGAAGGGAGGTTATATGATCTGATTTTGCGTGTCAGAAATTTCCAGTGGGAGTTTTGTGGATTGCCCAGGGCCAAACTCCAATAAGGTCTCACAGAGTGATCTTGTTTCTTTGGTTGACAAGATAGTGTCGACACCATTTCTCTTTTGCACTGCTTACATTTAAGATCGGGAATTACAGGACTTGGGTAAGGAAGAGGGCAATGGACCTCAGAATGACTCATACATTTCTGACTTGAGAGTTTGGGGAGATATTGATGTCATTAATGGAGAGAGAGTGGGGCTGGGGTTGGATTCTACAGCTATAGATAATATTTGAAAGTTGATGTAAGTGCATAGAATCATAAAATGAGTGTATAATATGAGGAGAGAATAGTGCTGAGAGTGGAGTCCGGGGTAATAATATTTAGTTGGTTAGCAAACACAGTGCTTCCAAAAGTGGCTTAAGGACACACCCATAAAGATAGGAATAAGACCATGGGTGTCTAGGGAATAGAGTTGGCAGCAGAGGGAAAATTCAATACTGGGAAAATGCTGCAGCCATCAAACAAGATAAGAGCAAACAATGTTTACTGAATTAGGAAATGTGTAGGTCATTGGTGACTGTACAAAAAGTTCCAATGAAGACGTGGTGATATAAGTCACAAACACATAGATTGAGAAATAAAGGAAAGCTAATGGAGTAGAAACAGGAAGAGTAGACTGCTCTTCAAGATATATGGCAGTCATCTGGGTGTGCTTGAGCACACTTGTAATCCTTGAACTAGACAGGCTGAGCCAGGAGGACCTCCAGGTTGAGGCCAGCCTGGGTTACATCACAAATTCCATGCCAGTATGGGATATGTAGTGAGACACCATCTCAAGAAACAAACACCTCCTCCAAAGAAATATGGGAGTGTGAATGGCAGTAAATAATATTGTAGTCAGAAGGGTACTTGAGGTTGAGGAAAGATTTTTTTATATGGGAAAAACTTACACATGTTTGTATTTTGAGGGAGATAACTAAGAAGACGCAGAGAAACATTGGAAATATGAGAGAGAGTTTATGGATGATGGAATAGCTAGGGCTCAGGAATAGGAGGAAGGGCCAATATTAAGAGGGTGGACATTCACATGAGAAAAAGTAATCCTGAATGGAGGAGGGATATTTTCCCACTGAGACATTAGATAAGAATGCATGGAAATTCATATAAGTTTGTAGGTGGTAGAGGAACAAGTAGAAGAGCCTCTCCTACCTGATAGTGTAGATTGTTTCAGAGAGTGGAATGCAAAATTGCCTCTGAAAGTGAGGCAAGAGGATGTAGACAATGTAGTTTGAGGAGAGCAGCAATTCTTTGAAGTAGTCATTAGGGGAATAGGCAAGGGTGATATTTAGGAACTTTAGGCTCTGCAAGTTTGGAGTTGAGGGTCTGTAGTGTGATCTTATCTGGCAGTGTTCATCATCCTGGAGAAGCGGAGTGGTTGGTTAGATTGATCCACAGATATGTTTGTTGAGCAGGTATGAATAGAGATTGAAGGAACAAAAGAAATGGAAATCATTTCAAGAGAGGTGGTGACGCGATGGATCATGAGAACACGGTAGATGGAGAAAGGGGCTGATAAATTTGAAAAATATGGGAGGAGTAAAGGGACTAAACATCCTATTGAGAAATAATAGTAGATTTGTTGGAAATAAAACCAGATATAGGTATACTAATATGAAAAAACAAAACAATAAAACTAGGGTGGTGGAATTTAAAATTTTGAAGGCAGAACATTTCTGTGGGTGTAGAGTGGGTTGCCAAAGTGGGGTTTTGGGGACCTTAGCAAGTCTAGCAAACATGAGGCCAAGAAGTTAGAGTCATTCTGGTTAATGACAGAATTGATGTGGAACAGGACAGTGAACCTCAAAGTCATCATTAACGTGGAGGTAGCAGTAATACAGAAGAAAAAAGCAGGCATAGAGAGGCCTACAGGTGAAAGAAAGAAGCACATTTAAGAGAAGATACCCCATCTAAAGGAGGCATCTGCCACTCAGCTCCAGGTGACAGTTACAACTTGGAAGGTTAGGTCTAAATTGCTAGAAATTTCCATTTTTAGGAGAAATGGCAAATCTTTTAAAAAATGTGAAACGTCTCATTTTCAAATGTTGGCAAGTAATTTTTAAAAACATTGTGAGGGCCAAACAAAGCATTTCTTCAGTGTGAACCCAGCCTGCAAGCTGCCTGCGTGCAACCTCTAGGATAGAAAGCACTATGTCCAGATGTTCCGAGATGCAAAGCAAGGCAGATCTTTAAACAATGCTGAATATCTTTACCACTTCCTCCCTTGGCTATGGCAGATATCACTACAGTAATTTGATCAGGTATACAGGGCTGCAGGAAGCCAACAACCAATCAGTTACATTTGGCACAGAAGATGAAATCTAATTTACCATAACATTTCTGTCATTTTCAAGAAAGTTTTGGAGTCTTTGAACTTTCTTTGGTTTTTGTAAAAAAGAACAGGCATGCTGTAATGTTCCAATTCAGTTTTACCCTTGCAAGATTTTCAGGTGGGCTTTCTTGTTGAATGCGTGCTTTGTATGCTTTCAAAAACCTCTTCACACCAGTAACTGTGTTTTAAAATTTTCCAGTAATGTGCTCAGAGGTCCTGAGTGGGACCTAGTATAACGTTGAAGGTGAACAAATGAAACCTTTCATCTGTACCCAGGTATGCCTGGCTTCTGGCAACTTCACCATTAATAGTTGAGAGCCTGTTTGCTGCTTGGAACACTGAAGGGTTGTTAAACAGCTCTTTGCCTTTTAAAAAGAGTCGGAGATGATTGGGAAGCTGCTAGACTGAGGCATGAATCGAATGCATGTTTAGCTATATGCTTTATGAACTCATTTGCTGAAGTGTGTGCTTGATTTCTGTTAAATCTTTTAAATTTAGGCATTCTTGCGATTGAGTGATTTTTCCTTTGGGTATTTAAATAACCAAGTAACTCATTCATATTCAAATACCTCCTTTAGCACATTTCTAATTTCCTTTATAAGCAAAACATAGTCTTTCTTTGCTGGAACTGTTTTCAGTTCCTCACCCCCACACGTTTCCCTTAGCCAGCTGTTTCCATAGCCTGTGCAGTAAGCCCCAGGCCAGATTCACGTGGCAGGAGGGGAAGAACAGCTGAAGTTGGAACAGTGAGCTGCCTTAGCTGCCAAAGTCCACTTGATTCTGACGCAACTGCATTCTCCATTTGTAATTTGTTCCTGTTCTGCTTTTGGTTTTCAGCCTCTGCGTTTCTCCCCTCACCCTCCAGTTTCTGTCCATACCCCTCAGGTTCCTAAGGTAAACTATTTGCTTGAGGCTGCCAGGCTCCGACTTTGCCTATTTTGCTATGACTCACCGTTTCTCCTCATCATGCTCACACTTGCTCCTAAGAAGCTGTGGGCTCTGCTCGTGACTTGCTCTCCACTCATTACTGCCTCTGGCTCTGAGTCCTGTTGTCTGTCTCTGGCTGCCTGCCTAACACCTACTGCCTATTGCCTGGTGTGCAATGGATCTGATGATTTTTCTGTTGCATCCGAAACACTTGTTGTTGTTAGGTGCTATAGAGTCAGGTTCAATTCATAGCGACCCTGATAGGGTTTTCAGTGGGTGATTGTTTCTGCATTGCTTCGGGAGTGGATTGCTACATCCTTCACCCATTTTTGCAGTGCTAGGGATCAAACCCTGGGCCTCAGAGAATGCAAAGATGCACTCTACCAGCTGAGCTAAACCCCAGCCCCACCTGAAACAATAGAAGCTGAAAAATCTGTGCCTCCTCAATTTGATCATGCGTCTCACCTGTTTTTGTTAGATATTATATGGTCAAAAATTACAAATCAAGGGCTGAGTATGTAGCTCAGTGGAAGAGCACTTGCCTAGCATGGGCAAGGCTCTGGGGTCCATCCCTAGCACTGCCAAAACAAAAGAAATCACAAATGACACTTACCACCAATCTAGCAACCTGTACTTTAGTTAAATACCAGAGTCGGGGTGAAGATCGATGAAAGTTACCATATAGCAACGCTTGACTACACATAGTGGACAGACTTGTTTGTGATGATTCCTAGTTGAGCAGCCATCATCTAGGTCTGAGTGGGATGTACATATGTATGTGCATGTCATAGATGGTATTTTGCACTCCAACATTCTCACTCATCAGAGATTTATAGTCTTTGGTGATGAGAAGATAGTTCTTTAAAGGATGGTGGCCATTAACAAATTAAATAAATATACATCTTAATTTTAGTCTACCACATTTTTGTTTTCTGAAATGATGCATATTGTTACTATTTGCTTATATATTAAAAGATTTCATCCCCATTAGATTGTCTTGAATAGTTTGCTTTTTCTCTTCCTTGAAGTTTAATTAATTTTCATTTGCTTTAAATTTTAGAATATGTCAACACCATGCCCAATATTATAGCTATCTTGAAATGTTAAAATAATTTGTCACTTCTATTTTTTTTATTATACTATTGGGAAATTAGTATACTACTACTACTGATTATAATAATAATAGCTACTATGATTAAATTTTTGCTATGGCTAGACACTGTACTGAGGGCTGTATTTGCATTATCCAAGCCTCTCAACTGTCATTTAATATGGGTCCTAATGCTACCCATGCCTGCAGCCATACCAATGTGGCATCCAATCCTGTCAGATCTCAGAAGCTAAGCAGGGTCGGGCCTGGTTAGTACTTGGATGGGAGACTACCTGGGAACACCAGGTTGTATAGGCTTGGGAGACAGACCTGGCAACCTACTCCCCGCAAACAATCAACCATTGAAAATCCTACGAATAGCAGAGAAGAACTAACAATCCTGTTTTGCCTGCTGTACTTAGGGTTGCTATGCATTGGACACTGACTTGAAGGTACCTAACAACAACAACAACAATGTTACCCATATTTTGCAGTTGAGGAAACCAAAACAAAGAAAGGTTTGGTAATTTACTCAGGATTGCAAAACTACATGAATACCTGAGCTGAATTTGGGCCCAAGTTTGTAAGGATCCCAAAGTCTGAGCCTCTGAAACCACTTGAGAACCATTTCTTATAAGAAAATGTTTATGTTTTACATATTTCCTTTCACATTCTCCTGAAATTTTGAGTATCTCTTTCACCTTTACATGTGATTATATTTAGATATACTCTTTCTTCTTAATAAAATAATAT
>VMDO01036888.1:0-14776 GCA_007922755.1 Pedetes capensis
GGTACAAATTGAAAGTGAAGAAAGTTCGAACCAGTGTATGAGATCATAAGTATGACCTTGATATTACCCCACCTGAGTTCAGAGACCACCTCAAGAACAGGTTTTCTGTGTTATACACTAATGATCAAAGACCAGATGAGTCATAGCATGACATGGAAGACATCATTGGTGAGTAAAGGCAAAGGTTATAAAAAAGACACGAGATTGTTGAGGGTACAGCACAGTGGTACAGCACTTGCAAGGCACACAAGCACAAGGACCTGGTTTCAACCCCTGTAACTCAAAAAAAAAAAAAAAAAAAAGACAGGGCAAAGTGGAAAGGTAAAATTATACATGAAAAAAAGATTCAAACTTCCTTTTGAACATTTATCAGCTAAAGTAAAAGGAAGACATGATGAAGTTAACACACTAAACAAAGGTTTCAAAAGGCAGCTTGAGAAGACAAAATCAAATTTTATAATGACATATTCAAAGAGATTATGGATGACCAGGAACCAATGATATGGGTGGATGAAAACATAGTTGCCCTCACACAATTGACACATGACAAGCCTACAGTAATTGATAGTATATCAATAGAGATATTTCAAAAAGCATAGGTAGCTGGAGGTACTAATTAGTTTATGTCAAGAGATTTGTAAAACTGCCACCTGGCCAACTAACTGTAGGATATCTGTACTTATGCCTATTCCTAGGAAAAGAGATTCAACAAAATGTCTACATTATTGGATGATATCATTAATATGTCACATGAACAAAATTTTGTTAAAGATCATGCTTAAGCAACTGCTACAGTATATACACAGAGAACAGATTGAAAATCAAACCATATTGAGAAGGATCCACATACTTGCTGGTGTAAGATGGATATTAGCTGAAAGCCTAGAATACCAGAAACGTGTCTATGTTTTCATGACTCTACAAAGACATTTGATATGTGGACCATACAAAATTACGGAAAACGCTGAGAATAATGAGAAAACCAGAGCAATTAATTGTACTCATGAGGATTCTGTACATGGATAAGGATGCAGTCATTGAAAAAAAAAAAGAAAGTCAGCATGGTTAAAAGTAAAGAATTGTGTGTGCCAGGGCTGTATCCTTTCACTGTACCTATTCAAACTCGATGGTGAGCAAATAATCTGAGAAGCTGGATTTATGACAAAGTATGTGGCATCATGATTGGAGGAAGGCTCACTAACTACCAGAATTATGGAGATAACACAAGTCTCATAGCTGAAAGTGAAGAAGGTTCAAGATTATATGGGTTTGGACACCATAGTTGTTCTACAGTATGTGGGTATACCTCTAAGTATCCTAAAAATCTTATCTCTGATTTATGTTCCTCAGTTTATTTCAGAATTATAATCTGTTGCACTTTGAAACTAGCTTCATAATTCCAATGTTCACAAAAGAGAATCACTTTTTTTTCCAGTTCTTGGGTTTCAATCCATGGTCTCACACATCATTTGCAAGTGTTATTCCAGTGCTCTAAATCCTCATCCCATTTTGTACTTTCTATATTTTGAAACAATGTCTGGCTCAATTATGTTGGCTGCCTCTGATCCTGAATTTGTGAAAATCTTACTGCTACCTGCCAACTGTCTGGGATAAGGGGCTAGAGGCACTGTGCCTGGCTCAAAAGTTTTTCCTCTTGGGGACAAAGATGAGTTACTTTAGAGCCATATGAAATGGGTGGTGCCACTGCAACCCTCAGCTCTGTTTCTTAGTTCATGTGCTGCTTCAGAAATCACTCCATCCTCTGTATCTTTGGCACTGTGCTTGGGTCAAACACAGAAGATCCCATTATCAGACATGGCTACACCTCTAGACTCCAGTACACCTCCCTTCATCACAGATTCTACAACTCAAAATGAAATATAAAACACACACCTGACTCCATATTCCTGCCTGGGGTATGAGCTCAGTCCAATGTTCCTGATGAACTATACAATATAGGATGAGGGATGCCTGATCTCTACTTATGGGCTTGTGCTTCTGTGATCTCACCTTTGGGCAGATTGGCAATTACCACATTATTAGTCACAGCAATGACAATGTAGTCTTGGGAAGCTAAGAATACTCTGAGAGAATTTCTTTCCCTGTGTCCTAAAAGATTTTGAAAAGTTACTTGTGGCTAGATAGCACCTCCAGAGAGTATTCAGAGTTTTAAGCTGGTCCTTTTTGACTGCCCTGGAGCAGATAGGGTGCTATCATTTAAGACCCTTCTATTGTGCCAGAAACAAGAAATCATCTCAAGTTAGGGAGCCCTGGAACTGCGGACATGGTGTCCAGACTGGTGATGAGTACAAGAGGTGGTCTTGATAAGCGGAAAAGTTTTGCATAGACAAACTGATATGCGTGTGCCAGGAGGCTCAGGATTGAATTGTGTAATTGTCAGTGGCCCCATCCTGTGTGGGTAACTGAGATAACACTGGAGACACCTGGCCCTTATTCTGTGTCAGCCTAAGCTACTGGAGCTGTGCCCGTGGGCCCAACAATTCTGAGTTCATGTCCAGCGTAGCCCTTGACTCTCTACACCTCCTGCTCCCACAGTTGTAGTCTGCTGGGCAGGATCTGAAAAGTCAGAGAATGGTCTTCCCATACAAGTCTTAGTGCACTGTTCACCTAATCAGGTTCAGAATACCTAGGGGACACTCCTCAGTGTGGGCTTTGTCCAGCTCAGTGAGTAGAAAGTGGAGGATCTCTGGAGTGAATAAGAACTTTCTTGGCTCACATGAGACAAAACTGAGTGCAGTCAGCTATGGCCCCTAGGACCTAAGGAAGGGAAGTACCCTTCCTCGGGAAATGCAGTCCCAATGATAAGCTAAAATTTGACTTGTCTAGGCTCAGGACTAGCCTGCCTAATAGGCTAGACGAGACACTCCACATCCAACTGTCTACCTCTTCCATCTGGACTACCAACAAACCCATTCCTTGAATTGTGCCTTTCTATGCAAAGTAAACCACTTTAGAAGTTACACATATACATGAACACACACACACACACACACACACATGCACACACCAATATTCCTGATGAACATTGATGTAAAAGTTCTCAATAAAACATCTGTAAACAAAATTGAAAATTACATTTAATAATTATATAACTCAAACAAGCTAGTCTTCTTCAGGTGGTCCATGGATAGTTCAAATATCTAAATCATTGAATGTAATATAGTGTGTAAATAGACTGAGAAACAGAAATCACATAATCATCTCAAAGGAGGAAGAAAATTCCTTTGATAAATTTCTACATGCCTTCATGGTAAAACCTCTAACAAAAGTAGGAAGAGAAGAAACATACCTCAAAATAGTAATGACTTCATATGAGGTATGATACAAATATATGAGGAACATTTGCATTTATTAAAACATCTCACAGTAAAAGAATTCCCAGGAATTCCCCTCAATAACACCCCTTCCGGTTTCCCCTCACATAGCCCATCATTCTTGCCACTCTTGGGAGTGAATCAGGAATTTACTTTTATGACTATCTGCATTCACGTGGTTGTGGCTTCCTACATGTCTGAATAAATTCAAAATGTTTAAGTTTTGTCATCATTTGAGGTTGGAGAAGGGCCAAAAGTTGTCTAGTGCCAGATCTTCTGAATAAGATAAATGAGGGCATGCCATAATGTTTGCTAATGGAAAGGGCTATATCAGAAAGACAGGGTAAAAGGCCTGGGCCAAAATATATGATTAAAAAATATGACCCATATGGACCCAATTTCTCCAAATTGATCCCCTCTGCATAGATCCCTAATATATGAACTCATGGTCTGTCCAGGACTTCAACACATGGGCTCTGAAGAACATTCAAGATGGAAAACCAGATGGCTGGTGACTTACAATGGAACAAAATCACCTAATAATCAAGACCATCTTAGTTTCTCTAATATACATACTTCATTTTTAAAGTTCCCATATCTCCTGGCCTCAGAATCTCCTAATGCAAATCTCAACTTTTTTACTTATATATGGTTTTAGAAAGAACTAAAAGTTTACACTCGAGAATTTATGAAATATCATTTACACAGCAGGCCAAAAGATTTTAAAGATAATTTCTTTGTAAAATTTAATACTGCTCATCAATAAATTTGAGGATGTGATATCTCTTAAATAAGTTTATAACTCATTTAATAAAAATTTCACTTTCTACCTTCTTAACAGGAAAATTGTTTCAACATTATTTTTCTTTGTTGTTCTTTATTCCATTTATTCTGAAGATATATTATGAAATTAATTGATTTTACAGAGTAACTTTCTTAAATAGAAGGTTTCCTATCTTGTTGTTGTTGTTGTTGTTGTTGTTGTTGTTGTTGCTGTTAGGTACCATAGACTTAAGTCCAACTTATAGTTACCCTATGTACAGTAGATCAAAATACTCCCTAATTGTGTGCCAGGCACATGATCCTAATTATGTTTAATTGCATTGGTGATGACACTGTGTCAATCTACCCGGTGGAGAGCTTTCCTTTTTATCAATGACCTATGACTCTCACAAACATGATGTCTTTCTCCAGGGATTGGTCTCTCCTGACTACATGTCCAAAATGTGTAACACTAAGTCTAGTCACCCTCTCTTTTGAGGAGAATTCCTTCTTCTATGACAGATTTGTTTGTTCTTTTGGCAGTCCATGGTGATGCTGGGCTGGTGTAGGACCCTCACAAGAAAATAAGGATCAGAGGCATGAGAGGTGATACATGAAGGTGCAGAGAGTGATCGCAGAGGGGCTTGGGAAACTCGTGCCAGCAGCATGCAACTGGGGCCATGGCATGGCTCCCTCTCTCCTGTTGTGGCAGGACAGTTGTACAGATGCAATTTTCACAGACATATGGGCTCACATATACCCGGATCCCAGACAAACCAGAGGCAATTCTAAGTCATCCCACTGCACTGTGGAGTAGGCTGGTGTCTCCAGAGGCAACTGAGTCCCACTCGGGCAGAGTCCGCCTTTTCCAGAAACAGCACCCAGTGGCACAATTAGTCCCAGAGCAGTTGCCAGCAAGATCTCCATGCAGGGACAGACCTCCTGCAGATTCCCCCTGGGGTGGGTGTGTATCATCCCGCCCACAGCAGGGAAGGAGTTGTGAGAACTAAACGGGATGTTGATGTCCCAAGTGGACTCCCACGTGGACAGACTGCTCTGCAATAAAAATCCATGTAGCAGCCATATTCTCTCCATGTTGTAGGCTTTGGGGCAGAGATCTCTGATTTGGGGAATTGGCGCCTGAAGTTTGTGGGACAGGTAGAACTCCAGGGAGACCCCACACGTTCCACTGCCTCTCAGACAATACAATAGACAGAATATTTCACGGAATAGACTCTGTGGGCACTCAGTGTCCCACTTAAACCTGGGACATTGTAGGGCTGCTCAACATATTCACTTTGTAGATGGAAGCTGTGCGAAACCCTGCCACCTAACACAGCCTGCTTCTGTGGATTGTGTGAAAACACTGCCACCTGTGTTCTGCAGTGTTCACTTTATCCTGTGGAACTGTGTCTCAACATTTCATATTCCAAATCGGAGAACATACAATTTTTTTTTTTTTTTTTTTTTTTTTTTTTTTTTTTTTTTTTTTTTTTTTTTTTTTTTTTTTTTTTTTTTTTTTTTTTTTTTTTTTTGTGGAACTGTGGTTTGAACCCAGAGTCTAGCGTCTGCATTCTTTGCAAGTGCTGGACCACTGGGCTGTGCAGTCAGCCCATTCTTTTTACTTTTTGAGATAGGGTCTGGTTAAGTTACACAGACTGCCTCTGATCTCAAACTTGTGATCCTGCCGCCTCTGCCTCCGGGGCCACTGGGATTACAGGTGTGCGCCACCGTGCCCAGCTACAAGTGTTTGTGGGTGGGAGCGTGTATATGTGTGTTTTCTTTCTTTCTCTTTTTCTTTTTCTTCCTTTATATCTTTCTTCTTTTACCGTCTTCCCTTTTCTATTCTCCTCTTTTTTATGTTATATGTGTGCTTTTGTTAATTATTTTAACCTTAAATTTTAGCCTTAATTTTAATTTTGACAGTAATTTCTAGTAGTCTCTGATCTGTACCTCCTCTTTCCCCATCTTCTGTCACAAGATCCTCCCGGTTGTCACCCCCCAGAAGAGAAAGAGAATCTATTGCCTCCATAGCCCCCAGACCCTTTGGAGTAGGGCTGGTGAACTAGAGTAAGAGCACCACAGACTAAACAGCCAAGGAACTATAGAGCTTAGAAGCTCAAATAAGCACCAGAGATTCAGCACCACACAATCTCAAAGGAATAACAGAGGGAGAAGTGCTGCACACTCACAAGAGATAAATTCTATTTCCTGGACCATATTAGGGGCAAACAAAGTAAACCTACAAAAAACATGAAGGGGCAGATGGACTTGAAGGCCCCAAAGACAAAAGCCTCCCGCTCAAAATTCCTCCAATGAATCTGAACTCTTAGAGATGTGTGAATTGGAATTCAGAGTTAAGGCTATAAATGTGCTAAGAGAAATTAAATGAATACCACCAGCACCCTTGAAATCCTTGAAAATATGGTATCTCACCTGGACTCTGTTCTATCTTCCCAGCTAGAAATTATAAGGAAACATCAAGCAACGATCATTGAAATACAAATTAAAATAACTGAATTGAATTCGGCTAAAGAATTTTTCATTGAGACTGGACGAATCTGAGCTGAGGATTTCTGATTCCGAGGATGGCATACATGAACTTAAATACAAACAGTCAGAAATGGAATCAATGATAAAGGTATTTAAAAAGATTTCCAGGAGACCTCAGATAGAATGAAAAAACAAAACTTAAGAATTCAGGGTGTCAATGAAGGAGAAGAAAGATCGACCAGGGGCCTTCAAAATCTAGTATATGATATCCTCAAGGAAAACTTCCCAGAGATAGTGCAGGATATGGAAACATACACCACTGAAATGGTTAGGACACAATCAAAAGCTGATCAAAATAGGTCATCCCAGACATATTATTGCTCAAATGCTCTCATTAGAAACCAGGAAGTCTATCCTGCAAGCAGCAAGGCAGAAACCCCTTATTACTTATAAAGCAAAACCTATTAAAATTACTGCAGACTTCTCCATATCAATATTGAAAGCTAGAAAGGAATGGTCACAGGTGAAACAAATCCTAAAAAAAAATCTCCAACCCAGATTAATATATCCAGGAAACTGTTTTTGAAAATTGAAGAGGAGTATAAGACATTTAATGATATTGATACATTTAAATGCTTAGCACCCACCAACCCAGCCCTGCTGAGGATTGTAAATCAATTACTACATCCAAGAGAGATAATACAACCCTATATAGGAAATCAAAGAACTTGTTAGCTGAAATGAATGCAACCCAAGAAAGGAACAAAGCAAACATGATTCATAAACCAGTAACAGGTAATGATTGGATACATAACAATAAATGCTACTCAATAATCACTATTAATGTAAATGACCCTAACTCACCAATTAAGAGACAGTGACTCACTAACTGGACAAAAAAACATAAACCATCAATATGTAGTATTAAAGAAACTCATCCAGCTCACAAAGACTGTAATAAACTGATCATCAAGGGCTGGAAAACTGTATACCTTGCATGGGGGTAACAAAAAAATAGATGTTGCAATTCTAATATCAGATAGATTAAATTTCAATCCAAAACTAAGTAGAAGAGACAAAGAAGGACACTACATTTTAATAAAAGGAACAATCGATAAGGAACCAATAATGCTCCTAAATATTTACACCCCAAACACTGAGCACCTAGCTTTATAAGACAGATTTTATTGAATATAAATTATTTTATTGGTCCAGAGACAATAATAATGGGAGACTTCAATACTCCATTTTTTGTCAAGAGACAGGTCATCAAGTGGAAAAATCAACAGAGAAGATTTGAATATAATTTCCACACTAAACCAGTTGGAGCTCACAGATATGTACAGAATATTTCATCCACATGATGAGTAATACACATTCATATCAGCTCGACATGGAACCTGTTCTAAGATAGATCACAAGCTAGTCCATAAGAACTCCATCAACAAAGATGAAAATGGAGAAATTATTCCCTGTTACTTATGAGATTATAATGGGATAAAATTGGAGCTCAAGAGCAAGAATAAACCCAGAAACTTTACAATCCCTTGGAGACTGTATAATACACTGCTGAATGACCAATGGGTTGTTGATGAAATCAAAATGGAATTTAAAAAATTCCTGCAATCAAATGATGATGAAAATACATCCTACCAAAACACATGGTATACAGCAAAGTCAGTTTTGAGGGGGAAGTTTATAGCATTAAATGCCTTCATTAATAAAGTAAAGAAGAGCCAAATAAATAACCTAATGATGCATCTTAAGACACTAGAAATCCAAAAAGAAATTACAAAAATAAAGGGAGCTATAGCTCAATTAGAATCCAAAGAGATAATTCAAAAATTAATAAGACTAACAGCTGTTCTTCAAAAAGATTAATAAAATAGACACTCCTCTGACCAACATCATCAAAAAGAAAAAGGAAAACTCTAAAATAGCATGGATTATGGAAGACAATGTGTCCATAACCACCAACTTCAGCAAAATACAGAAAATTGTCAGGGATTATTTCAAGAGACTGTATTCCCAAAAACATGAAAATGTAGAAGAAATGGACAAATTTATTAACATGTACCACCTACCAAAGCGATCGCCAGAAGACATAACTGACCTAAACAAGTCCAATACAGATACAGAAATAGAAAAGGTAATAAAAAATCTCCCAACAAAGAAGAGCCCAGGTCCTAAGGGTTTCACAGAAGAATTTGATGAAACTTTTAAAGAAGATATAATACCTGTCTTCCTCAAATTATTCCAAAAAATCGAAAAGGAGGGAACACTCCCAAATTCTTTCAAATAAGCTACCATCACCCTGACACCTAAAGCGGGAAAAGAGTCATCTAAGATAGAGAATTACAGACCCACCTCTCTTATGAATCTTGATGAAAAATATTTAATAAAATTCTGGTAAACAGAATCCAGCAGCATATGAAAAAGATTATTCACAATGACCAAGTGGGATTTATACCACAGAAGCAAGGCTGGTTCAACATATGGAAATCAATTAATGTAATTCACCATACCAAGAAACAGGCAAACAAAAACCACATGATCATCTCAACTGATACTGAAAAGGCCTTGGACAAAGTGCAACATCTTTTCATGATAAAAACACCGGAGAAGATAGGTATAACAGGCAAATAACTTAATTTCATAAAAGCCATTTATGGCAAACCTACAGCCAACACTATATTTTATTTGAAAAAAACTGAAACCATTCCCTCTTAGATCCATAACAATGCAAGAATGGCCTCTCTCTCCTAGTCCATCTAACGTAGTATTGAAAGTCCTTGCTAGGGCAGTCAGATGAGAGAAAGAAATCAAAGGGATACAGATTGGCAGGGAAGAGGTCAAATTATCCTTATTTGAAGAAGATATGATTCTTTACCTGAAAAACCCCAAAACCTCAAGCAGAAAACTTCTAGAACTAATCAACTCCTTCAGCAAAGTGGCAGGTTATAAAATTAACACACAAAAATCAATAGTTTTTCTTTACATCTACTTCAAGCAGGAAGAGAAGGAAATTTCAGAAAAAAATACATTTCATGATACCCACCAGAAAATTAAATACCTTGGAATCAATCTAACCATGATCCTTCTGATCTCCACAAGGAAAATTTGAAAACATTAAACAAAGAAATAGCAGAGGGCATTGAAAAATGGAAAGGCCTTCCCTGCTCATGGATAGGGAAAATTAATATAGTAAAAATGGCTATCCTTCTAAAAGCAATGTATAGATTTAATGTAATCCCCATGAAAATTCCACAGACTGACTTTATAGAAATAGAAAAAAATGATCCAAAAATCCATATGGAACCACAAAAGACCACATATAGCCAAAACACTCTTAAGCTGCAAACCTAATGCAGCTGGAATCACAATCCCTAACTTCAAGCGATGCTATAGGGCAATGGTAGCAAAAACAGCTTGGTTTTGGCACAAAATAGGCCTGAAGACACCTGGAATAGTATAGAAGACCCAGAAATACCTCAACACACCTATAGCCACCTTATTTTCAACAATGGAACAAAGCAAGTAAACTGGAAAAAGGACAGACTTTTCAATAAATGGTGCTGGGAAACATGGTCATCCACATGCAGAAAAATGGAAGCTGACCCACATCTCTCAATATACACGAGAGTTAACTCAAAATGGATAAAAGATATCAACATAAAACCAGAAACTTTAAAACTTACAGAAGACAAGATAGGCAATACACTTCATCATGTAGGCATAGGAAAGTATTTCCTTAATAGGACCCCAATTGCTCAAGAAATTGCAACAAGAATAGAAAAATGAGATGACATTAATTAAAAAGCTTCTGCAGAGCAAAAGAAACAATTAACAGAGTCAAGGAAACCCCCACTGAATGAGAAAATATCTTCATATTCTATATATCAGGAGAAGGTGTAATTACCAGAATTTATAAAGAACTCAAGAAAAGAACTCCCAAGAAAACAAATAACCCAGTACACAAATGGGCAAAGGAACTGAGTAGAGAGTTCTCAAATGAAGAGTTCCACAAAGCCATGAAACACATGAGAAAATGCTCAACATCCCTAGGCATTAGGGAAAAACAAATTAAAACAAATCTGAGATTTCACCTTCCACCAGTAAGAATGGACAAGATCAATAAAACAAATAACAACAAATGCTGGTGAGGTTGCAGGGAAAAGGGAACACTCTTACATTGTTGGTGGAGCTGTAAATTGGTCTAACCACTATGAAAATCAATATGGAGATATCTTAAATAACTATAAATACATCTACTGTATGACCCAGCCATAACACTATTGGGAATTTACCCAAAGAGAGATGTGTCATCATACCACACAGACACCTGCATCTCCATGTTCAATGCAGCACTTTTCACAATAGTAAGGATATAGAATCAAGCAAAGTGCCCATCAACAGAAGAATGGCTAAAAACCACTATGGTACATATACACAATGGAATACCCTTAAGTTCAACATAGGTTTCCATGAATGAATGACTGTATAAAAAATGTGTGTATTCACACTGAAAGGTCAAAGTCATATCATTTGTGGCAAAATGGATAGAAATAGAGATCACCACATTGAAGAAATGCCTAGACACACCAAAAATATGATTTCCCAGTTATGTGATAACTGAGCATTTTTTTAAAAGCAAGAAATTTGAGGAGAGGAGGCAGAAAAATGTGATGGGATTCTGGTAAATTAATGGGCAACACGAAGGTATTATAAAAGCCACGTGCATACATTTATGGAAGTCTCATAATATATCCCATTAATTGCATAAATAATGTGCACTAATTTTAAAACATTTCTTCAGAGCCAGAAAACAACAGTGTGAGGATACATTCTACAGAATGGGAGAACATATTTGCCACCTATTCATTCTGCAACAGAATCATAGGCAGGATTCAAAAAGAACTAAAAAAACCTTAAATAACAAAAGAAAAGTAATAACAAAAAAATTGCCCACTAAATGGGCAAATCAGCTCAACACACAACAATCAAAAAGAGAAGTACAGCCAGGCACTGTGGCAGAACCATTATCCTGCAAAACAAGCAAGATACTTATCACAATGAAAAGAGAGAGAGGCTTGGGGATATCTATCAGCAGAAAGTGTAAGCCTAGCGTGATTCAACCCAATGTACACCAAAAGACAGAGAGAGAATTATAAATGGCCATTAAACACGTGAAAAGTGTTTCATACCATTAGTTATAGAAATGCAAATCAAAAGTCACTTGTAGCATGGTGCTATGGTGCAGGCCTGTAATTCCAGTGGATTGTAGGGCAGGAGCAGGAGTATCGCAAGCTTGAAACCAGAGGCAGTCTGTGTAATTTAGCGAGAGTCCATCAAAAAAAAAAATCAAAATTAAAAAATTGGGCTAGGGGTACAGCTCAGTGGTCCAGCACTTGTACAGCAGGCACATGTGAGGCCCTGGGTTCAACCCCCAGTACTGCAAAATAATAAATGAATAATTGGTGATTCAATCTCACCTCAGGAAGAAGAGTGATCATCATGAGAAACAAACAGGAAAAAACAAACACACAAAAATAACATCAAAAAACCTGGTGGGAATATGTGACTGAAAAGGAACACTCATCCACTTTTGACAGAAATGAAAATTAATCCATCCACTATGGAAATCATCATGGAGATTTCTGAAAAAATAAGAAACATAACTTCCATCTGATCCACCTTTACCACTTCTTGGTGTATACATGAAGGAACCAAGGTATGCATGCAGTAGAGACAATGGCACATTCATGTTTATTGGGGCTCTATGCACAATAGCCAAATTATACAATCTCTTAGGTGTACATCAATAGAGAAACAGATAAATAAATGTGGTTTAGGCAAAAGTGAATAATATTCACCCATATAAAAGCATAAAATAATGTCATACACAGGAAGCTGAATGGAACTGGAGATCATCCCATGCAGAAAACAAAGCCAGACTCGGAGGGGAAAACAGAGAAGCATCATTGTTTTTCTCTCTGGAGCAGAATCTAACTTTTGAAAAGACATGAAGATTGAAGTGGGATTACTAGTAACCCCAAAACAGATATGGAAGCTGAAGGAGAGAGTGTAGAAAGACACAAAGACGCTCATCAGAATAAGAAGAGTTTTCATGGCTCTGGGTTGAGAGGAGGATCTGGGAAGTAGATTGTTCCCATGAAGGTGTTGGACCGTCTGGCTGTGCCTATTCAGGATGAAAACCATCAAGCCACTGGCCCAGGGCGTGACCTCTAAACACAAGATATCAGGGAGTGTGAAAAGTGCTACAAATACTGTCTCTTCAGTTTTTTCTCTCAGAGCAGAAGAGTATTTTAAGTCTTTTGTCTCTTTAATGTTTTTGTTGCTTTTTCGCCATTTACACATGTAGGAACCTTTACATTTGTTAGAATGTGGAGGATCCAGCACAGGAATATGATGTTGCCAGTGAACCTGGGATCTTTTGCTTTAAGCTCTGCTCAACTGTAGTTTGTGGGGTTGATGGTCATGGCCTGGGAGACACTTAAGAAGTAGATGGTGCTGATGGACACACCCTTTTGCATCCTGAGAAGAAAGAGTTTGCCTCCAAGATCTCTGAGGAAGTATATGAACCCAAAAGCTACCATTGTCTGTGGAAGTCCTTTGAAGACAAGTAATAAGGAGTTGGCTAAAGTCAGGTGCTTAGTAATCAGATCTATAGATCTTAATCTACCTTCAGAGAAGTAATGCTTGAGATAATTGTAAAGAACATAGAAATTCCACAGGATTCCAACCACTGACTGTGATCAGAAGATCATTTCCATTGACAAACACCATAAAGCCTTTGTTTCTGTGCCCCCAAACTCAAATTTACCTCCAGAGCCTGAGTGTATTACATGAAAACCTGAGGCATAGGGTGTATGCGTGGATTTGACTACTCCTCAGGCTATTAATTACCTGCAGAGGTAGCCCTGTGCCATCTAATCCTGTCAGATCATGTAAGGTAAGCATTGTTAGGCCTGGTTAGTACTAGTGTGGGAGATGCCCTGGGAACACCAGGTGCTGTAGGCTTGGGAGACACTCCTGGAAACCCATTACCAAAATTCAATCTGCCATTGAAAATCCTATGAATATTAGAGAAGCACTGACAATAGTGCTTCTCCTGTTGTATGTAGGGTCACTACGAGTCAGATACCAACTCCATGGCATCTACCAACAACAGACTATCAGACAGATAACTATAACTCATGATGTCAATTCTAATTGTTTTCTTTCCTCATGTCTAGTTTCTGATCTTCAATTTTATCTCTAACTACATATTTTATAGCCATCCCCTTCTCTGTCTTTTCTATGTCTATGTATTTTGCTATTCTCCTCAATACATCTCATAAAACAAAGGGTACATCAGGTTCTGAAGAGTGGTCTGGAATTTTGAATGAAGTGATGAGTAATTTTTAACCATGGACATTACGATAACTTATGGCCTATAAATTCAATATTCTGACCATGTACTGGAGATACATTGAAGCAATGGCAGTAGACCCATGAATTCAGTCAATGAATTCTCATATTCGTTGATATTTACCTGAGGTATTGGTGGTGGTGTTGCTGTAGGTGCCATGTGGTAAGGTCCAACTCATATCAATTTCATACACAACAGAATGAAACACTATCAGACATCGTGCTATACATTTGTCCTTTTATTATGCTTGAGCCCACAGTTGAAACCATTGTCTTTCTATTCAATTTGAACCATACCAAATCAGAAAATGAGGTCACAGGGTTTTCCTCCATTTTCAGAATTATGATCAACTATATTGTAAGGAGGCAACACTTTCCCAGTATTTGTTTAATGCCTTCCAACTTAGGGAGCTCCTATTCCAGTACTACATGTGACACTGCTTTTATGATGTGCATAGAGTTTTCAATTGCAGATTGGATTGGGATCAGGGTGCTGGGACTTACACTCTATATTCGTCTGGAAGCTTACTTGAAACCTGTCCACCGTGGGCAACCCTGAGGACATCTGTTATACCTGTGACATAGGGTTCAGCATCACAGCAACCTGAAAGCACATACAACATGACAAGCTCACTGAGGCATTGGGGAAATAAATTCATAAGCACTATTAAATTTCATGAAAGTAATCTTTATAATATAGATCTGGGCAGGTAAGCATAACTTTGGGGTATAAATAATTTTTCAGTTCTTACTCG
>VMDO01036889.1:0-14772 GCA_007922755.1 Pedetes capensis
TTTTGAGTATATGTACTAATCAGAAGAATACAAATTATCCACAATATTACACCTTATATCCATAATATGATAAAATCTACACAGAATAATTTCATGTGCTGCTGGCAGGAATGCAAGGAAAAGGCAAAGCTGGTATTATATATCATGGCTGGAAATGATCAATGTTGTGTTTCTGAAGGTCAAAATGGCAACATCTTTTAAATATAAGATAAAAACATGTGTTCTTTGCCCCGGCAATCATACTTCTGGGCTTCTGTCCCAAATGAGTAAATATACCAGTTAAGTTTTTAAACTGGCAAAGAAAACCAAAGCAGTGTTTGTTCACCAACAGAAGATGGTTGACCACTATTATATCTATTCTGAGGGGCGTGATATATTATACATTCCCTTAAGTGTGGAGTCTCTCTAACAACTATTGTGGAAATTTGTCCAATGAAGTTTGGATAGACCTCATTATATTCAATGACATCATCTGCATGTACATATATGTATATATGTACATGCATGCATGGTTGTATATAAGCTACATACGTATGATTTGGCTGGGATTTAGCTCAGTTGGTAGAGCGCTGTGCTGCAGTCTCTGAGGTCCCGAGTTCAATCCCCAGCACTGCAAAAATGGGAGAAGGGCCTGGCAATCCATTCCTAAGGCAATCCCGAAATAGTCGGCCATTAAAAACCCTATGAGGGTCGCTATGAGTCGGATACCAACTTGACGGCACCTAACTGTTGGGCCCCACATTCGGGCACCAAATCTATGTGGGGCACGTGCCTCCCGGTCTGGCCTGGAGGTTTGGATGGGCTGCGCTGCCGCGCACACAGATACTAAACACAATTCACTAGAGACCCTCAGGTGAGGGGCACAGAGTCCTGCGGCCCTCGGGACCCTGGGGGAGATGGGAGAAAGGAAAAGCCTCAGGCACTTTTGCCTTCCAGGGGCAAACACCTGTGTTGGTCGTCTAGGTGGTCAGGAGGAGACAGCTGTTGCTTCGTCGTTGGTCAGATGGAGAGCAGGTTCCTTTCCTTGTTGAGGATTGCGACAGGAGAGCGTTTTTTCCTCATCAAAGGTCCGGGGGAGAGCAGCAGGAGAGGGGCTTCCTCATCTGTGGTCCGGGCAGGGACAGGCGAGAAGGCGCAGAAAGGGATGCCAGAAAGGCCGTGCCAAAAAAAAAGAGGGTGGAGCTGCCGCAGCGCAGCTCTTTATATAGTTCGCCCATGGAATGGCCTGAGCCAATCAGCTTTCAGTCCAATTGTCCAATCAGGAAGGGTTTTGTACAAACATGCAACCAAGTTACTTCCATTTTCCCTAGATTTCTAACTTACAAACCAGATATTCAAATGCCATTTTCCCAGTTTGGGAGTTTTTGCCAATTTCCTCCCAATTCTTCCCTACACTAACAACAACACACATGATTTAAAAATAAAATATTGATTTAAAAAACCTCTGTATGTAGTGGGGAGATGTGTGTGTGTGTGTGTGTGTGTGTGTAAAAGAGAGAGAGAGACAGAGACAGAGAGAGACAGGGAGAGAAGATATGATCACTTGGTAAATGGGGTAAATAAAGGAAAGAAGCTATCCTTGATAAAATGGAGGGAAGGAAGCAAGACTTAGTAGCGATCAATAGGAATTCATGTTTAGTATAAGGTTCTTTATGAATGTTGATTCATAAAGTTTTTAAAGGGGCTTCTGGGTTCTAAGGAATCCTAATTTTATGGAAGAGTAAAACAATAAATCTAAAGAATAAATCTAAGAAAATCTAAAATAAATCTAAAGAAAATCCATTAGTTCTGGTGGCAGTGGAATTGAGAGATCTTGAAGACACTCTTCAACCCAGCCCAGCTCTAAAAGCAACAACAAAATGGGCTTTGCAAAAACATTGTGTTCCCCAACATCCTTTTCAGACTATTTCTCTTGAATGCTGCCTTAGGACCATATATCCCTATTGTGGGCCACTGGACTCTTGATTCACGCATGTACCAGCCTGATGTAAAGAAGCAAGCTTGGTCTCACAGAAAAGGCAACTAGTGCCACCAAATCAGTAGTGGTGATTGCTCATGATTGACAACAACAGGAAACAGGATCTTCTTAAGATTCAGTAATGTATAAAGAAACATAAGGATATCTTAGGACTCAATGAATTATATGGCCACTTGTAATTATTTATAACAGAGGTTCTCAACCCCCAGGCCATGAACCGCTACTGGTATAAGTGGTGGGTGGATGAGTGAAGCTTCATCTGTATTTACACAACCAATGCAATGCACTTGAATCATGCCCACACCACCCACCACCCAAGGAAATATTAAAAATTGTCTTCCATGAAAACAGTCCTCGTGTCAAAAAGTTTGGGGACTGCTGGTTTATAGAACATATATATGGTGTGTGTATACATATTATATATAAGTATATAATTATAAATGCATATGTATATGCACTGCAACATTTATTATTTATGTATACATTAGGAAGTCAAAATAGAAAATTTAAATAAATAACAAATATCTTTTAGTTAACATATGCAGTAAATTTTTATAATAATCACTGCTTAATGACCCTATTCTTTTTTGAGGAAAAAAAGTCTATTTTTGCTCATTTATACTAAAGCTTAAAATTAGCATGACCACAACAAAAAAAAGCTTACTAGGTCACTGTTCATTACTGCCGAATTTATTATAATGAACAACTGGAAGTCATCCAAATGGTAAGAAATGGGGGAACAAATAAAGGCTATTCTAGTGCCTCTCTTTGATTGTATAGCATGCAGGCATAAAACTGATGCTTCTGACTTCATCTGCTTAACAAGTCTCACCCAGTTATTCATGAATGTTGTAGGACAATGTCTTCCCGTGTTGACCAGGAAGTCTGAATGTGAGGCTTGCACATTGCATTCTCTTTCTGATCACTTTCCTTTTCCCTAACCGCTTGTTGATGTCCATGGCCTTTAAAAGTCCAGTTACCAAAGCTAGGCACTATGGCACCTGCTTGCAATCCCAGCACTAGGGAGACTGAAGTAGGATGATCACAGGTTTGAAGGCAAAGGGAGCCTGTGCAACTTAGCAAGATTTTGTCTTAAAATAAAAAATAAAAAAACGGGATGTGGGTGAAGTTCAGTGATGGAGCTCTTGCTGAGCATGCGTAAGACCTGGGGTTTAATCCTTAGTACTACAAAAGCAAAATCCTGCAACCACAGTTCACCATGACTACCTCCAAGACTGGCCAAAGACAGCTGTCTCTGATGCTTGTAATCCACAGTTTTCCTAGGGAACCAAAGAAGAGCAAGGACCCTGGAGTTCTAACTCATTAATACCATGTTGTATTTCCTTAAGAAGTGGGGGAACCATTCCTTCCATCAAGTGCCCTCCTGGACTCTCCTTCAGGTTTAACTGCAATGCCCCGTCTCTCTCAAGCTCAGGCTTAAGCCTACGTGGTCATCTCCAGACCTTGACAGTGCTCACACACCTCTGCTTTCAACTTCCCTCCTCCCCAATGAGGTTCCTTTTTATCAGCAAAGCAGTGTATATATCTGAGGGTTCTCTCCTCTTCTTCTAGTAGGTACACCTGGCCCAGCCAAGTGTTACTGGTCAAGTTCAAGCCACAAACGTGTGAAAATATGCCAGTGAATTATGCTAAGCAAAAAGGATAGGCTAAAATATTTTATATAATTATGTGTAAGAAATTATATAGATTAAAGATGGATTATTTTACTAACTTTTTTCAATTTCCCATATTTCCAATAACAAGCATAAATTGCTTTGTTGTTGTTGTTAGGTGCTGTGGAGTAGGTGTCTGAGTCATAGCAACCCTATGTACAACAGGTGAAACAGTATTGTTAGTACTTCTCTGCTATCCATAGGGTTTTCAATGGCTGATTATTTGTTTTTGTTGTTGTTGTTGGGGGGAGTGTGTTGCTGAGTCCGTCTCCCAAGCCTGCAGCACATGGTGTTCCCAGGCTGTCTCTCATCCAAGTACCAACCAGGCCCGACTCTGCTTAACTTCTGAGATCTGATGGGATTGGATGCCATAGTGGTATGGCTGCAGGCTAAATTAGTCATAGATGAAAACAA
Organism: Pedetes capensis; assembly: GCA_007922755.1. Lineage (NCBI taxonomy): Eukaryota > Metazoa > Chordata > Mammalia > Rodentia > Pedetidae > Pedetes > Pedetes capensis. Next base: position 4,066 of record VMDO01036889.1, read on the forward strand.
CAAAAATGTATGAAAGTTAAAAGTGATTTCAATGTATGAGTAATAAAATGTATGGTGTGTGCAGTAGGTGCCAAATATGTAAGTACTATTGCATCTAAACACTTGCAATAAACACTAGAATGTAATCTATGATTAGTCCATTTTTATAGAGGAGAAATCTGAGGTTTGGTAAGATTCCCTGAGGTATACGGAAAATGATTTGAACATCCATTTGTTCTCTGGCCCACTCCCTTTTATTGGGAACTTATAACCCTTTGGGGGGAAGAGTTCCTCCATCTGTTCCAGCTATGTGTTGCCAAAGGCATTGACAGTTTGGCTCACCAGGCCACCAGGCTGAGCATGTGACCTCTGTTAACCAATCAGACTCTTCTTCTGAGATATCTAAGTTGATTCTAATGGACACACACCTATCCCACTTTGATGACCAGCCTGTGAGCTGAGATGATCTAGAGCGGAAGTCCGTGGTCTCTGGAAAGATCAGAGCTACAGGAGGATCATTTGAAGCCTAGACCCATGAAGAGAAGACAAAGGAGGCAGATCTGGCAGCACGTACGTCTCTGATTTTCTCTGGGGCTCAGTTCTCTTGGGTGGGATGTCTCAGTAATCCCTCTTTTTGCCTCATCTAAGATCAAGATGATTTTCTAATGTTTGCAACATCTTGCCACCAAAACCTTGGATTTACTACAATGGGTTAAGTTGACACCCTCTGCACCCTGAAGAATTGGTAATGATGAACTTAGCAACCAGACCTGGCCTGTGGAGCTTGGAAAATGAGCTCCTCGTGTTGGAAGGAATTAAAAAAATGACGGAGGAAGAGTCGCCTCCTCAAAGTAGGGTCAACTATAATGGGAACGGAGGGGAGCCCCTGGCACCTCCATTTGCTGATGTGGCACAACTCCAAATGAGAAGAAACACAGTGGCTGCAACAATGGGCTCAATCATAAAAAAGATAGTGTGTATGGCACAGTGGCCAGTAATGTTTTCTTCTGTTATACATAGGGTTGCTATGAGTCAGAGCTGACTCATCGGTACCTAACAACAACAATAACCATTTCTTTAATTCTTTAGGATGTTTCCTTCCACTGCCTCTTCTGTCTGTGGCTCCAGAGCTCACACCCTCCTTCCCTTTGACCTCTCAAAGCCCGAACACCAAGCTTGGCAAAGTTTTGCCTTCTACCAAAAGTATCCTCTGTTCCAAAGAGAGTTTATGGCCCATGTGTTGTCTTTAGGTGCTGTCAAGTCGTGTCCAACTCATAGTGACCCTCATAAGGTTTTCAATGCCTGATTGTTTCAGGATTGCCTTGGGAGTGGATTGCTATGCAGTACTGGGAATCAAACCCAGGACCTCAGAGACTGTAGAGCAGTGCTCTACCAACTGAGCTAAATCCCAGACCCATGTTGTTGTTGTTGTTGTTAGGTGCCGTCAAGTCATGTCCGACTCATAGCCACCCTTATAGGGTTTTCAATGGCTGATTGTTTAGAGATTGTCTCAGGAGTGGGTTGCCACATCCTTCTCCCATTTCTGTGGTGCTGGGAATCAAACTTGGGACCTCACAGACTGCAGAGCAGTGCTCTACCAACTAAGCTACATCCCAGCCCGATCCGCCCCATGTAGACTTTGCTAAAGATGGGAAGGAGACTAGAGTCAGGGGAACTGCCCCATTCTCCAACAAACTTTCCCTGGCCACCTCTCCCTGTGTGCCCACTGACACCTGCAGTCACTGGGTTCCTTCTTTCTCTTTTCTCTTAGACTTTTCCCTAGTAATCGAAACTCTTCTCCACTTGTTATACAAAACAATTTCCCCTTGGTAGGTAACCAACAAAGCTCATTCTCAGCCAGTGCAGAGTGGGAAAGATTATGCTGGGGACTTACCTTCTCTTCCATTTATTAAAATACTTAGAAAAGTATTCTTCCCAGTAAAGACCATTTTGTACTTAAGCAGAAAGCCTCATGAATAAATAAGTTGGCCTCCTGAGGCCTATCTGTGTGGGGGCTTTTTGCAGGTGTGTGTGCTGCAGAGGTTTACTGAGATTCTTAATGAAGTGAGAAACTGTTTGCAAAAGATCAAGGGGGAACATTATTAACTGAACTTGAACTGACAGCTACCGAGATGTGAGGAGATTTATTTTGTAGGTAAGCAATAATCTCTTAATAAAATTGTGAATGATGCGTGGGAGAATTGGGCAGACAGCAGATATATGAAAGGGAAGTAAAATTAAAATGTCAAAGGAACACGGAATGAAATGAAGCAAGTGCAGAGGTGGGACGACTTGGAAAAGAAGAAAGAAGATGTCCAAATCTAGGCTTCTCAAGAAGGCAACAAATCCCAGGAAGAGAACATGCTGTGTTGACCCCTTAAGAAGCAAATTTTACTTCTTACTTTTGGGGAAAACATGAACAAGTGGAAGAATCCAGAGAAAGAACCAAGATGGCGGAGTGTTCGGAAACCTGATTTTGTCAGGAAGTTGAGCACATTAAGGATATTAGATTTGAAGAAGCCCAGGAGAATTATTGCCACTGAACGCAAGATGAAGCCAAAGATCACCTTCATTTGACACTAGCTCTCCGCAGATATTTGGCACTGACACCGTGTTACATACAGTTGTTCCTTGGTATCCCGGGTGGATTGGTCTCAGGACCTGTTGTGGATAACAAAATCCTCAGCTGTTCAAGTCCTTTATATATATTGCCATAATATTTGCACTTAATCTGTGTGTATCTTCCTATATACTTTGAATCATTTAGACTACTTATGAGACCCAATACAATCTAAATACTGTGTGCATAGCTATTATACTGTATTGTTTAGGAAATAATGACAAGAAAAAGTCTGTGCGTGTTAAGTACAAATGCGATTACTTTTTCTGAATATTTTCAACCCATGGTTGGTTGAGTTCACAGATGTAGAACCTGTGGTCATGCTGTGCTGACTTATTTGTTTGTTAATGCCCCTCTTTGCTTTACAATGTAAGTTGCATAAAATAAGAAATTTAACTGTCCTGTTCTCTCTCCCCTGAGCGTTGGACACAGCATGGGATAGCTAGACACCAAAGAGTGTGTATGGAATTACTGACACAGAGTCATGAAGAGATCCAACAAGTCCATGAAGAAAGATAGCACCAGGATGCCTGGGGGCTGGGATTTAGCTCAGTTGGTAGAGCGCTGCTCTGCAGTCTCTGAGGTCCCGAGTTCGATTCCCAGTACCACAAAATGGGAGAAGGATGTGGCAACCCACTCCCAAGGCAATCCTGAAACAGTTAGCCATTGAAAACCCTATGAGGGTCGCTATGAGTGGGACTCGACTCGACAGCACCTAACAACAACAACAGCAGCATGCCTGGGACCTGGGGAGTGTGGCTGTGTTCAGAATAGCAGAAAAACAATGTGTTGAGATTACACCAGAGAGTTCAGATTATGATTTGGCTGCTAAATCAAGGAAGATGAAGGGACGTCACTCTTGAGAAGCCAGGGAGTTAGGAAGACCTTGATCAGGCTAGATTCCCATGGCAAGCCAATCTAGAGAGTAAGAAAAAGATCCTTAGCACATCTCCTTGGAGAGGTCGTCACTGTATGAGTTGGTGCAGAGGTCTCATAGAGCTACGGAGAGTGACTCTTATCTTTTCTCTTTGAGGAGAAGGCAATTGGAGTTGGTGTTTTCTGGCACTAAAAGTCCATTGTCTTAGTCTATTCGTGCTGCTATAAAAAATATCTAAGGTTGGGTAACCTATAAATAAGAGAAATCTATTTCTTGCAGCTCTGAAGGCTGGGGAGTCTAAGCTGATGGTGCCAACAGGTTCTGTGCCAGCCAAAGGACCAATCTCTGCTTCCAAAGTCACCCTGGCTGGCTGCATCCTCCAGAGGGGCAAAAAGGCCCAGTTAGTTCGCTCTGGTTCTTTTATAAAGCACTGCAGAGCCCTCAGGGCCTGATTCCCTCTTAAATGCCCCACCTCTCTCTTTAGCTGCACTAGGGATTAAGTTGCAACATGATTCTTGGAGAGGACACAGACATTCCAACCATGGTGCCAGTGATCCTGCCTTAGTCATTTTGGAAGTAAAATACTTTTCAGAGGAACTTGAGAAGAGTGTCCCGGGTATACCTCACATGTAACCTGACCCAAAGTGCAGAACTAATGAGGCTGGCTGGGACCAGAGGGACCACTTAGGGACCAGAGGGATCCAGATAGATGAGCCAAGTCCAGTGTAATAAACTTGAACAGGGAGAGCCCAGGAGCCGTACAATCATCCTCCTTGCTCCATCTGTTTCCACGCTGTAGACAAACAGAATAGGAGGCTTTGGAAGACATCTAGGGGCTGAGTGGGCAGCCCTGCTGGTTGGCTGTATCAATGTGTTCCTGCCTTAATTGTATCTCCTGACCCTCTGTCTTCTGATGGCTCAGCCTCCCTCTGCTCAGAGCCCTAAATAAACAGGATGGGAGAGAGGGGAGTGTCTGGAAACCACTTGGCTGCTCCAATCCTGTAAGTTGTTGTTGTTGTTGTTGTTGTTGTTGTTGTTGTTGTTGTTGTTGTTAGGTGCCTTCGAGCCGGAGTCCGACTCATAGCGACCCTATGTACAGCAAATTGAAACACTTCCTGATTCTGTCCCAAGCACACGATCTTATTTATGTTTAAGCCCATTGTTGCAGATACCGTGTCAGTCCATCTGGTGGAGGGTTTTCCTTTTTTACATTGACCTGCCACTCTCCCAAACATGATGTCCTTCTCCAGGGATTGATCTCTCCTGACTACATGTCCAAAATATGTAAGATGCAGTCTGGCCATTCTTGCTTCCAAGGAGCATTCTGGTTGTACTTCTTCCAGGACAGAACTGTTGGTTCTTTTGGCAGTCCGTGGTATATTCAATAGACATCTCCAGCACCATAATTCAAAAGCATCAATTCTTCTCCTGTCTCCCTGTTGTTGTTGTTGTTGTTAGGTGTGGTCAAGTTGGTGTCCAACTCATAGCAACCCTACATACAACAGGAGAAACACTATTGTCAGTGCTTCTCTGCTGTTCATAGGGTTTTCAGTGATGGATTGATTTTTGGGAGTGGGTTGCTGGGTCCGTCTCCCAAGCCTGCAGCACCTGGTGTTCCCAGGTGGTCTCCCATCCAAGTACTTACCAGGCCTGACCCTGCTTAGCTTCTGAGATCTGATGGGATCAGATGCCACAGGGCTATGGCTGCAGGCATTCCTGTCTCCTTAGGCACCTAAAGTAAATGCCTGGCATCTGGGCCTCCTTCAGACCCTAGCACAGGTCTTTCTCACTGGGCTCTGCTGAGGTCTCCACCATGCACACAGTGCTCATGTAGCCAGAAACTGTATCCAGAAAGCATGCTGGTTTTTTACCTACCTATTTCTTGATGGCACCTGGGAACAAACAATGAGCTCCTTGCCCCAAGCCCCCATCCCAACACCTCCTCCCCCAAATCTATACCAGTCCAGATAGAGCTCCTTGGTCAGATGCCCCAGAGAAGCCCAGGGGATTTTGCACCCTGCTTCTTGCCAGCTCTCATCCTGCTCTGCCTGAGACCCAGCACAAGGTGACATCAGCCTGAGGTCCAGGGCTGGGGACAGAGTCAGAGCTGGTTAATATCAAAGGAGTGACAGGAACAGAGTCAGGAACAACAATGGTAATGCCAGTGCATCACTTCATGTTTCTGCACACACAGAGTCATTTCCTTAGTGGCCCTGAGAGGCAGGAAATCACATGTCAATGTCAAGGTTAAATAAACAGACTGACGAGTGTGATCTCATGTCTCCTAACTCCTAGCTCTGTAACTCCAGCTCTGGAAGTTCTTCCTTGCAACACTTAACTCTGTAGGCCCTGGATCCTCTTTGAGGGGCTGGAAAGCACCTCTTTTTTTTTTCCATTTATGTATTTAGTTGAAATCCTATTTCTCTTCTATAAAATGGTAATGAATAATAACTATTTCACAAAGTTGTGCAGATAAGACAAAATACTTTAGACCCAAAAGCTTTGTGAAGAGAGCATGTTGAATATGTGGGCTATATACCATTGAATGAAGCCTCCCCGATTTCCACCTTTTGCCATCACCACACATCAGACAGTCACAGACATGGGGGTAGGGAGCTGAGAGGACTTGGAGGTCTTGGACATATTTCGCACCAGGTAGAGAACTGAATGTCAACTTACAGGACAGACCTTGGTGCTGAGCCAGTACAATTTCCTTCCAGTGAAGCAAGTACCAAAGAGAAAGTACCCAGGAGAGACATAGAGAGAGAAAAGATGGACTGAGAGAGGAAAAGAAGCACATAGAACGGATATTACACCAGGTTACTACCAGTCCCCAGGGGAAAAAGCAATCTACTGGTGGGATCACCGAGTGTAGCAACTACAAGGGAGCCCAGAGCGAGGCGTTCCAGGCTGACTGTGATGGTTCATCTTGCTCATCAACTTGATTGAATTGAGAAGCACTTAGGAGATTAGTAAAGCACACTTCTGGGCGGGTCTGAAGGCCTTTCCAGAAAGGACCAACAAAGCAGGGAAGACCCACCCTGCATGTGGATGTCATCATCTCATAGGCAAAAGGCCCAGATGGAACAAAACGGGGAAGAGGAGAAAGACAGCAGGCGCAAGCATCCTCACTCTCTGCTTCCTGACATCCATGATGTGAGCAGCTCCACTCCGCCTTGTCGTCCCCACCATGATGGACTAAAACCGTGAGCCAAAATAAACCTTTCCTCCCTGAAACTCTTCTCTTAACTATTTTGTCACAGAGATGAAAAACTGACCAACACAGTGCCTATCCATCCTGCCCCCCCAGGATGAGAGAGTGAACACACACAAGTGTCTCTAGCAAAAGTGGATCAGGGATCAGGTTTTTCTTTTACTCTTCTTCTTTTTTTTTTTTGATTTTTGTTTGCTTTCTTTTGTTTTTGTCTTTTTTTTTATTGGAAATTTTTAATGCACACCTTAATGTGATTCATTCTGACATGCTTTTCATTGTGACATTTCCATATATGCATTTTGTTGTGCTTTCATATAGGTTCCTCCTTACCCTCTTGTATGCTTCCCCCCACCCATCCAACCCCCCATCAAAGACTTCTCTACCATTTAATTGCCTTTTTATGGTAATATTTTTCTATTATAGCCTTGGGTTCCAGTTCTGTTTAAGATAGAAACTTTTCCTGCAGTGAACTTTCTTTTTATCTTGTTAGAACTATTACATGCATTTTTTCAATGGCTTTCAGGTACCCAATCATCCACCATATGTAGGATTCACTCCAAAAAGCTAGACTGCATAATAGAGCCTATTGGGCTGGACATAGATCAGAGAGATCTCATCCTCTATACCTGCTCCCACCTAACTGACAGATCAGAGTGGGCATGCTGGGGCAAAGATGGAGCATGAAGGTTACTCAGAGATGGAGAGCAAGTTGAGAGAGAGACACAGGGCATTTCCCCCTGCTGGGGCTCTCGGTGCATTGCTCAAGATCAGAGTGCTACCCTCCTGGCGTCACTATGACCAGTGAGTTCCATCCAACATTCTGCTTTTCTGAAAGGAAGGAATTACTAGAGAAGAGGGGCTCCCTGAAAAAGAAGCACTATTGGCAGGAATGTCCCCCTCCTGGCTCCCCGTCAAGACAAGAAAAGGAAGAAGAGGGGTCTGTCATCTCAATTCCCTTCTCCAGAAATGACATAGACATACTGTTCGCCCAGATGTAAAATGGGTGATGATGTGTCCAGGAGTTAATGTTGTCATGAGGCACACATAGTAACGCACACAGGAAGCACTTAGTTTTTGTTGTCATTATCGCTAGTGCAGGCTGGGATTTAGCTCAGTTGGTAGAGTGCTGCGCTGCAGTCTCTGAGGTCCCAAGTTCAATTCCCAGCACTGCAAAACTGGGAAAAAGACCTGTCAATCCACTCCCAAGGCAATCCCGAAACAGTCAGCCATTGAAAACCCTATGAGGGTCGCTGAGTCGGATACCGACTTGACAACACCTAACAACAACAACAAACACAATTCACTTCCTTGATTAGCATGGACTGACTCAGTAGCCACCTAGGACAGGGCTCAGAAGCCCATCTGTGCGGTGGAGCAGGTGCCTTGGATGCATTCATGATGCATGCTGCGGACTGGGCTACAGGCAATAGCACCTGCCAACTTGCCAACACTAGTAAAGCCCCCTCTGCTCTTAGAGGTGGAAGAAGTGAAGTTAGAAGTAGGTAATGATTCCCAAAGTCAAACCCCAAATGACAGATATGGAAATAAACTCCACAGCTCTCTTCCAGCCCAGAGATCCAAGTGTGCTGTTGACTCCTGGTCCTCTGCCAATAGGGGCAACTGCATGCAGATGGACTTTTATCCACGAGGAGGAGGGATTTCTCTGTGCCAGTGCCGGCCCCAGCTGGAAGCTGGTGTAGCAGACTCTCCGAGATGAGACTTGTGCTACAGAGGGGATGATAGCCTGGAAATCCCTCATGCCTTCTGATGTCCTGGAAGTCCTGATAAACGGCTCATTTGCTCTGGGGTTGAATATTTTCTTTTGCTGCGGGGCTCCCAGTTTCTCCCAGAAGCTCTGAGCTGCTCTGATGAGCTGGAAATGAACAAGCCGATTCCGCTGTGGCCAGTGAACACCGACGGTTGCCACAGAGGGCGCCAGGCACTTCAAAACCCTCCTGTCATCTAAGCCTCATGAAATGCCCTGGAGGCAGATAGTTTTCTTTTCTTTTCTTTTCTTTTTCTTTTTTCTTTTATTTGAAGGAATAAAATATAAATATATTTATATATATTCATGTATGTGATACATTATCATATGTAATCATAAAAACTTTTGAACATGGTCTAGTCTATCAGTACAGTTCTGAGTATTCAAAAATACAGAGAAATAAATCATGTGTTATTTAAGTATCTTCCTACACATTTTAATCTATACTCAATGCATAACATTTTGTCCTCTGGATTGGGAACAAGGTCTTTGTAGACATCCTCAGCATTAGCCCATTCATCATGTGCCTCCTACCTTACAGTTGAGTTTGTCCCGGGTATCTGTTAGAAGCTCTGATAGTTTTCTCCCTTTGAGGAAATTAAGGCTTGGAGAAGTTACAACACCTGCCTAAGGTGAAATAGCTCCTAAATGGCAACATCGGGAGTCAGATCCATGTTTGGCCATCTCCAAAGACTGAACTCTTTCCATTGAAGAAAAATCAGCTGCTTTTTTGAATAAATAATAAGGTCCGGGGATAAGAGTTATTGAGACTCCAGGGTGGTGGAGCCCTGACTGGCACTTACATACATTGTTTCCTTGAGTGTTTAAACTCCACCCAGGTTTCTTGACCCACAAGTTAGAGGAGAAGGAACAGCGTCTACAGGTCAAGTACCTTGGATGAGGTCGCACTAGCTGAAAGTGCTGGAGTCACGACTTGGACCCAGTTCTCCTGATTCCAAATACTCATGTCCTTTCCACTGCATGATGCTTCACAGCAGGAAATTTCAAGTTTGCAATTACAGCAAAATATGTCATCAGGGGCTCAGTTATTCCTTACACACTGCCTCTGAGGGAATGGATATTCACTTTTTAAGTTGGCTATACCCCCCCCCCACAAGCCTGTGCTGTGGGCTTCCCAGTGGCCAAACTCAGGATGCCAAAGGCTGTTGGACCCTGGAATCAATTAGGGCAGAGAAAAGTGGAGAAGGACCATGTATATCTACAGACGCCAACAGACAACGTTCAGGTCAGTACCCAAACAAAGAATATAAATCAATATATATAAGTATATATATGTATGTATATATATGTAGACACACAGATATCTATATCTATCTATCTACATGTTGTTGTTGTTATTAGGTGCCGTCAAGTCGGTATCTGACTCATAGCGACCCTCATAGGGTTTTCAATGGCTGACTGTTTCAGGATTGCCTTGGGAGTGGATTGCCAGGTCCTTCTCCCATTTTTGCAGTGCTGGGAATTGAACTCAGGACCTCAGAGACTGCAGCGCGGCGCTCTACCAACTGAGCTAAATCCCAGCCCATCTATCTACATATATATATTGTTGTTGTTAGGTGCCATCGAGTCGGTATCCGACTCATAGCGACCCTCTGTACAACAGGGGAAACACTATTGTCAGTGCTTCTCTGCTGTTCATAGGGTTTTCAATGGCAGATTCATTTTTGGGAGGGGGTTGCCAGGTCCTTCTCCCAGCCTACAGCTTCTGGTGTTCCCAGGCAGTCTCCCATCCAGGTACTAACCAGGCCCGACCCTGCTTAGCTTCCGAGATCTGACGGGATCGGATGCCACAGGGCTATAGCTGCAGGCATATATATATATATACACATGTATATATGTATATATATGTATATGTATATATACATATATATACATATATACATATGTATACATATATACATATATACATATGTATACATATATACATATATACATATATATGTATATATACATATACATATACATATATATACATACATACATATGTTGTTGTTGTTGTTAGGTGCCGTCGAGTCGAGTCCGACTCATAGCGACCCTATGTACAGCAGATCGAAACACTTGCCGATTCTGTACCAGGCAAACAATCTTATTTATGTTTAAGCCCATTGTTGCAGACACTGTGTCAATCCATCTGGTGGAGGGTTTTCCTCTTTTGCGTTGACCTGCCACTCTTCCAAACATGATGTCCTTCTCCAGGGATTGTTCTCTCCTGACTACATGTCCGAAATATG
>VMDO01036890.1:0-14777 GCA_007922755.1 Pedetes capensis
CACATGTTCTCACTCATATGAGGGAGCTGATTCAAAATTACAAGAAGGAAAAAATCCTACTCAAAGGTCAGATCATAATAAAAGGGGGGGAGGGAAGATAAGAATGATGTCAATATAAATGGACTAGAAATCGCATGTAATTGTTCTAACAAGATAAAAACAAAGACCACTACAGGAAAAGTTTCTATCTTAAACAGAAATGGAACCCAAGGACATATAGAAAAATACTGCTAAGTAAAAGATAGAGAAGACTTGGATGGGAAACTTAGATGGGAAGGGGGGAGGGGAGAAGCATAGGGCAGGGTAAGGGGTAACCTATGTGAATAATGTTTATCAAATTGCATATATGAAAATTGTCACAATGAAAAGCATGTCAAAATGAATCACATTATGATGTACATTAAAAATTTCTAATAAATATTTCAAATCCTCTTCACTTTCAGCAAGCAGAGTTGTTTTATCTGCATAATGCAAGTTGTTAATAAGTCTTCCTCCAATCATGATGCTACATGCTTCTTCATTAAGTCCAGTTTCTCAGATTATTTGCTCAGCATAGAAATTGAAGAAATATGGTGAAAGGATATAGCCCTGATACACACCTTTCTCGACTTTAAACCAAGCAGTGTTTCCTTATTCTGCTTGAACCACTGCCTGCTGGTCCATGTACAGATTCCTCATGAGCACAATTAGGTGCTCTGGTATTCCTATTCTTCTCATTGTTATTCATAATTTGTTATGATCCACACAATCAAATGCCTTTGCATATTCTATAAAATATAGATAGACAACTTTCTGATATTCTCACCTTTTGGATAATATTCATCTGACATCAGCAATGGTGTCCCTTGTTCCCTGCCTCTGAATCTGGCTTGATTTCCCAGCAGTTCCCTGTCTATATACTGCTATAGTTGCTTTTGAGTGATCTTTAGTAAAATTTTGCTTGTATAAGATATTAACAATATCATTCAATAGTTTGCACATTCAGCTGGATCCCCTTCCTTGGGAATAGACACAAATATTTGTCTCTTCCAGTCAGTTGGCCAGGTAGCTGTTTTCTAAATCTCTTGGCGTAAATAAGTTAGCACCTCCCATGCAGCATCTGTTTGTTGAAACATCTCTATTGGTATTCTATCAATTCCTAGACACTTGTGTTTAATCAATTCCTTCAAGGCAGCTTCCATTTCATCTTTCAATAGCATTGGTTCCTCATCATATGCAACCTCTTCAAATGTTTGGTCATCCACCAATTCTTTTTGGTATAATCACTGTGTATTCCTTCCATCTTCTTTTGATGCTTCCTGCATTGTTTAATATTTTTGCTGTGGAATCTTTCACTATTGCCACCTGAGACTTGAATTTTTTCTTCAATTCCTTAAGCTTCAGAAAAACAGAGCATGTTCTTCCCTTTTGGTTTTCTATCTCCAGCTCTTTGAACATGTGATTAAAATATTTGATTTTGTCTTCTCTAGCGCCTTTTGAAATCTTCTGTTTAGTTCCTTAACTTCATCATATCTTCCTTTTACTTTAGCTGCTTGTTTAGATGTTCAAAGGCAAGTTTTAGAGTCTCTTTTGACATGTAATTATAGGTTGTATCAATTCAAGTTGAAACTAGGAGTAAGTATTTTGGGATATCTTTCTAGAGACTATCTGTTCGATAATGCTGTCAGTGAGATTCAAGGAGCATAATTATCATAATCCACTGTGATTTGTTTAGCATTTTCCACTTATAAATGCAGAAAGTGCACTTATAAGTAGCAGAAAGTGGGGAAAGAGTGTGAGCTCTCAAGTTAAACCACTTCAGCTTGGAGTTGCCACCTATCAGCTGTGACCTCAGGCACTGTTTGTGGCATATCTCCATTCCTGTATAACAGGTGGTTGTGATAAAGAAATGTATGTAGACTATTTGGCATAGTTACTGGAACATGAGATTTGTGCAACAAATGTTAACTGTTGAATGATTGAATAAGTGAGTGAACATCATTCTCACAGACTCTTAGCAGAGTTAGTGAAATAGGTCCAATCCTGTCTAGAAATTGTTCTCAAAATAAAATGGAATTGTCTTGGCAATGGATAGGTAGTTTGTTAGGTTTTAATCCTTAGAATATACTTAGGATTTAAGGCAGAGATTTATAATTGTATGTGCACATAGTATGGCATACAGAGAAGACATTTTATAAATATAGATTTAAAACAATAGTTAAAGCACATAGCACATAAAACACTGAATAAGTGTTTATTTTTATGATTACTTAGGATGATAACCAGCTTAGAATGGTTAGTGGTTAAGAGCAGGACTTTGGGATCAAATAGGTAGGGTTTTGTTTTGTTTTTCTACTGCCATGTAGCAAGTCCCTCCAAAACTTTGTATTTTAAAATTGCAGCCATTTATCATCTCTCATGATCCTGTGATTTTTCTGAGCTCATTTGGGCAGTTCCTTTTACTGGTCTCAGATGAGAACCTTCATGGAGTTCCAGTCAAACAGTGACTGGGCTCCAGAATCTGTGATGACTCACCCACATAGCTGGCAGCTGGTGCTGACAACTGTGTGGGACTGGGGTACTTCAGTGCTCTTCCATGAGGTCCTTCCACATGGCTTAGGCTTTTCAGCACATACCAGCTGGGTCCCCCAAATAAGTATATTAGGAGGGCAAACAGCAGCATCCAAGAAGCTTATCAAGCTTCTGCTAATGTAACACATGCTAATGTCCTATTGTCGATAGCAAGTCATGTGGCCAAGACAGGGGTCAACACAGAAGGGTATCTCACCAGGACAGGAATATTGAGAGGTGTGGTTGATTGGGGATCACCATAGGGGTGGATTTCAGCTCTGTCCTTTTTCTTCTTTCTTCAGACTGCTGCTGTGCATATCACTATCAGCAATGAGTTAATGAATTAATACATGGAAAATATGTATAAGCATTTCTGATACATAAAATCATGTAATGAAGTAAGCCAGTTTTAGTACTGATAGTGGTGATAGTAATAGTTGCAATAACAGAATTAATAGTAGCAGTAATTGTAGGAGTAATATAAGAAATACCATCATAGAGTCAGAGTATCAATGCTTCATGGCAACTGCTGAGCTTTTAAGATCTGTGATATGATGATGTTAGAAAACTAAGACATTAAGTTTTTTTTTTCTTTCCTTTGGATCATTTAAAAACTGCTAAAATTTTCATCACAGTTCAGACGCTTTCAGTTCATACACTGAAAGACGGGTACAATTCATTTAGAGAAACAAATCAGAATTTACAAAATACAGTAAAAGGATCTGTGATTTGAAAAAATAATTTAAAGAGCTCTTCCTGGTTCAGTTAAGAATTTTACAGATCATTAACTACTTGACAGAGCTGTACAATGAAGAAAGGACTGTAATTCCAAAATAAGCCACTAATGAATGCTTACTTACCACTTCCATGATATGTTAGGAGAGTACCACAAATAAAGGCTAAAAGATGATTAATATCTATGGAGATACCTCCTGGGATCAAAAATGTCTACCCAATCCTCCTAGGTAATAACTTCAGAATTATTTCTCAAATCCCACATTGATTTCTTAATATCTTTCTGTCTAATCTTTTTCTCTCCATCCTCACCACTGTTTACCAGCTTCAGTCACTAATCTTTTCTTATCCAAGTTAATTTTGTAAAAGCTTTCTAACTGGGCTCACAACTCTCTGTACTCTAATTCTGCTGCCAGAATGCTCTCTACAACAATAGAGATGAGGACCTCTTTATACCATACCATAGCTTATCTCTCAGCACTGTGATTCCTTCCTTTTTCATATGGGTAAAGTCTAGACTTCTCAGTATGACCCTCAAAACACTCTATACTTTGATACTTCATAGGTATTAAGTAGCAGAATTTGTGAAATGAAAGAATTACCCAATTTGGGTTCTGTCATAATCTACTTATGGAGAAATGTCTGTTGGGTTCCTGAAATAAGAAAAATCTGTGATGGTCTGTATGCTTGCATTGCCTCCTAGTTTTTATGACTATTTAAGCTTCAGTAAGCACTATCTCAGTTAATTTATTACATCATCTTCCAAAGAGCGTTTGGCAGTCGGATACATCTAATTAATTGAGAGTAGTGCTTACAGGCCGGTCGTGGTGGCGCACACCGGTAATCAACTTGCTGTGGAGGATGAGGCAGGAGGATCACGCGTTCGAGGACAGCCTGGGCAACACTTTAAGGGCTGGGATTGAACTCAGTTGGTAGAGCACTATGCTGCAGTCTCTGACGTCCCAAGTTCAATTCCCAGCACCACAAAAAATGGGAGAAGGACCTGGCAATCCACTCCCAAGGCAATCCCGAAACAGTTAGTTATTGAAAACCCTATGAGGGTTGCTATGAGTCGGATACTGACTCGATGGCACCCAACAACAGCAGTGCTTACAGACCTTGGCATTGTACAATCACAAGTTTTATGTAAAAGCACTGACTTCCTTCATTAATGCTCTGATTTGCATAATGAAAACTATTCATAAAGCAAGGTAAACTACATTTCCTGAAGTGGCATCATCAGTCTTTGCATTTAGTTAGGAGAGTTTGTATTATGCTTCCATTTTTAACAATTGTTCATTCTTTTGTGTGTCATGATTAGTTGTTGTTGGTCTCCCAGATGTAAGAGAGACACTGGACATTTGTTTGACAATGAACTTATAGGAGAGGAAATCACTTGTGGGTTTTTTGACAACTGTTTTCTTACTAATTTAATTTGAAACATCCCTAGTTGATATGATCTCTGTCACCAGTGATTTTTTTTTTTCCTTTTACATTCACTTTGCTTTATCTGACACTGCATCTGAAGAGAAAAAATGACTTTGGAATAATACTTTGTTTATGTCAGTGTGTCCTAAAATGAGGGTGGGGAGTGGAGAGAGAATCCGAAAGACCTGCTTGCTAAAAGTGAGGTGTTGTTGTTAGGTGTCATCAAGTCAGGTCCAAGTCATAGTGAAGCTCATAGAGTTTTTGATGGCTGATTGTTTCGGGATTGCTTCAGGAATGGATTGCCATATGCTTCTCCTGTTTCTGTGGTGTTGGGGAACAAACCCAGGGCCCCACCCAGCACAGAGCGGCACTCTACCAACTGAGCTAAACCCGAGTTTTTACTTAATAGACTTATAACCAGTGCAGATTAACATGCCTTGCTATAAAATGCAGGAAGGAACAGGAAACTGACATAAAAGCAAATCAGTCATTTCACCAGGTTATTGGTATTCCTTGGGGTTTTGTTCTGGTCCATTTTTATGTCTCACTTTCAGGCTCATCCTGGAGAATCTCATCCCCTCCATGGCCTCAGTGGCTATACACATGTGCATGGCTCCCAAATGTGTGTCATCCCATTTGATGCCTACTGGGCCCTTCACACTGAGGGTACCCATGACTATGTTCATTGTCATCTCCTCTAACCTGTTCTTCAGTGCATAGCACTACTGTCCACCCTCCTCAAGCCTCATGCATCCATCCTTTCTCGCTCCTTCACTCTTCACATGAATCCATCTCTCCTTCCACCTCCAAAATGTTCCTCAAGTCCATCTAATGCCCTACCATTCTCCTATTTGTGCCATAACAACTCTTGTCTGGATTATTCAACAGCATCTTCCGTGATGCTCCTTCATCTAGATAAACCATCACCCCTGTCCTAACCCATTCTTTTCACTGCAGTCTGAGACCAAAGACTGAGAAACTGATCATGTTGGTGACTCCCCTTCTTAAATATTTTCCTTAGTTCTTTATCTTATTTGGGATCAGTTTACTGCTCTTTATCAAATCTGGAAGGCCCCCTTGTGTCCAGCTAACTCCTTTATAATGCTCTATCCCTATTTTACATGACATCACCATATCATGCCTTGCTGTATCCTACACTGTTCAATATGGTATCCACAAGCCACATGGATATTTAGATTTAAAGTAATTAAGAGAAAATTTAAAACTATTTCTTCAATTGTACTAGCTACATTTTATATACTCAATAGTTACATGAATCTAGTGGCTGTCATACACCATAATACAGATTATAAAATATTTCCATCATTGCAGAAACTTCTATCAGACAGCACTGTGTATGAAATAATTTAATCTCTTGGAAACTGGCCTTCTTACACTTATAGTTTTATCCTTTGCCTGGGATGTTTTCTAATTCTTGTTTCCTTCAAATTTTCATCAGTGCAGGGTGTGTTCCTATCATTTTAAAAAAACAAAAGACTTTTTTTTAAGAGAGGCTTTATGTTCAATGAAAAATTGAGAAGAAGGTACAGAGGGCTCCCATATAACCTTTGGCTCACATATGCGCAGCTTCCCCCACCATCAAAGTCTTGTACCAGAATAAGACCTTTGTTACAATTTTTGAACCTACACTGACACATCACTATTAGCCAGTGTATTGTTTACATTAGGGATCACTCTTGGTATTATATGTTCTATGGATTTGGAGAAATGTGTATGGACATTTATCTACCATTATAGTATCACATGCCTGCAGTTGTAGCCCTGTGGCATCCAATCCTGTCAGATCTCAGAAGCTAAGCAGGGTGGGGCATGGTTAGTACTTGGATGGGAGACCACCTGGGAACACCAGGTACTATAGGCTTGGGAGATGGACCTGGCAACCCACTCCCAAAAATCAATCCACCATTGAAAACCCTATGAACATCAGAGAAACACTGACAATAGTATTTTGCCTGTTGTATGTACGGTTGCTATAAGTCAGATAATGACTCCATGGCACCTAACAACAACATAGTATCACAAAGAATAATTTCACTGCCCTAAAAATCCTCTGTGGCCCAACAACAGTTTTTACACATTATTACCTTTCTGAAATTCATTCTTTGCCTCCTCCCCATTGATAGCTTCTCTATCCTTCAATAACAAATCAAACCTAAATTAGGCTGTACAGCTTCCCACAGTGCTCTCCTTTGAAGTCCTGTGCAATTACAGAATGTGAATAGAAAGTAACTAGTACTTTTTTTTAGATGAAGAAGAAATCAGATTTTATTGTTCTTTAAATCAGTACCTCATTTTAAGACATTGCCTTAATTGAGATATTTTTTGGAAACTCACTGTTGGAAGACTCTAGAAATAATTTATTCTGCAAACAGTGATCAGTTTCATCATTCTGTGGCCATATCTCTTTTGGCTTCCTGTTAGTCTTTTTTGTGTAGCTATAACAGTACCACACCTATAGCCATACCACCCTGGTGTATGGTCTCATCAGATTTTGGTACCTAAGCAGGGTTGGGCCTGGTTAATACTTAGATGGGAAACCACATGGGAATACTGGGTGCTGTAGGCTTGGGAGAAGGACCTGGCAGTCTACTCCTGAAATAGTCAGTCATTGAAAACCCTATGAATAGCAGAGAAGCACTGAGATAATACTGGGCATGGCACAGTGTCAAGTAGTGTTTTTTTCTGTTGTACATAGGGTCTCTGTGAGTCATACCTGACTCAACAGCATCTAACAACAACAGCAACAACATAACAGTATGCAGCAATTTATAGTGAACAGAAAGTTACTGCCTTCCAGTTCTGGAGGCCAGGAAGCCCGCTGTTGAAGAGCTAGCATCTGGAGAGCACATTCTTGCTGCATCATTCCAAGTGAGAAGGGTGAAGAGAGGGCAAGAGGGAGAAAAGGGGCTCAAACTCACTCTTTTATAATGGCCACAGTTCCACCCAGGAGGCTGGAGCCCTCATGACCTACTCAACTCTTAAACGTCTCACCTCTTAATGCTATTACAATGGCAATTAAATTTTAATATTTTAAATTTTAGAGAGGAGAAAACATTCAAATACAGCAATATCTAAGGGGGCTTATCATCCAGTCTGACCTACTTCTGTAGTCCTCACTCTTGGTTTCATTTGATATTTGGTTCTTTCCAGAAACTGAAGTATTCTTCAAAAAATGCCCCTTTAGGTTATTTAAAATTACATACCACAGGCTCAAGGAAATCGCATAGAACTCAAAAATGTTTTAAACAGTTGTTGTTGTTGTTAGGTGCCATTGAGTTGTGTCTGACTCATAGCGACCTTCACAGGGTTTTCAATGGCAGACTGTTTCGGGATTGCCTTGGGAGTGGATTGAAGTCAGGACCTCAGAGACTGCAGCGCAGTGCTCTACCAATTGAGCTAAATCCCAGCCCATTTTAAACAGTAGCAGTACCATTTTAATGTTTATAGATGGCCAAGATGACAACTTTGTGCCGGTTTGTTCTGATAGTTGTGTTAAAAAAATAAATAAACACACCAAAAACCTATGCTTTTCACTTTATACACTCTTTTCAGATTTTTCTAGTAGATTTCATGATTACCTTGCATACTGTTAGCATTGTACATTTCAACCCATTTTCAAATTTTGGTTGATTTCTTTTATTTGTTTATATATTGAATCTCCAAGTGCATGTCAAAAACTCCTCAGAAGTAATTATTGATTTTTAATATCCTCTGTCACACCTCTTGGGAGAAGGACCCAGAAATCTACTCCCCAAAACAATCAGCCATTGAAAACCCTAAGAGTAGCAAAGAAGCACTAAAAATGGTGGTTTACCTGTTGTACGTAGAGTTGCTATGAGTTGGACACCAACTTGACAGCACCTAACAACAACTATAGCCTCAATTATTGCTAATCAAGAAATCAAGAAATAATACTTTGCAATTACCATACCATTCTTCAAAATGTGATCCCCCCATTTCCTTGCACAATCTTGTTAAGTAGACATTTTCCCTTTGACCCCCAATCTGCAATTGAGAAAGTAGAACCTGGCACATAGCATGTGCCATTCTTGGCTTCTAGCAAGTAAGTTGATGAGCAGAGACAGAACTGTCCAATCAAGTTGGGGATTAAAGATGATGCAGTGGCTTGAGTCTTGCTGTGTAGACCAGGCTGGCCTGGGATTTGTGGTCCTCCTGTCTCAGCCTCCCAAGTGGGATTATCAGTATACACCACTCCACCTGGCTTTTCTTTTCTCCATGCTGCAGGTACAATTTTAAGTGCTAGTATAGACCCCAACAGCCATCTCCCTGGTGCTGATCATAGTTAAATGATTCACCAGAACCCAAACCTATTGCTTCATCATCTGTACATGATTGTCAGTCAACTTGGCCATCTGCAAACAGAGACACCATGCTGCTACTTTGCTGCTTTTGTCACAGTGAGTAGACAAAAGTTTTCTCTTGGTTTAATCATAAATCTTAATGAGATTCAGAGTCTAGGTTTTGAGGGAATTTTATTTTCATTATGCACAGCTCTGGAACTTTTTCACATTTTTAATATGAACATGTATTACTTTTGAAATTGTTGTTGTTGTTGTTAGGTAACGTGGAGTCAGGTCTGACTCGTAGGAACCCTATGTACAACAGATGAAACACTCCCCAACACTGTGCCGTGCCTGACACTGTCAGTGCTTCTCTGCTATTCATAAGGTTTTCAAAGGCTGATTGTTTCAGGATTGTTTCGGGACTGGGCTGCCATGTCCTTCTCTCATTTTTGCAGTGCTGGAGATCAAAACCCAGGGACTCAGTTCAGAGCAGCACTCTAGCAACTCAGATAAACCCCAGAGTGGCTCAGATGTAAATACCTTTTAAAAAATAGGAACAAAGAAACTTTTTAAATTTCAAATACTGGATAGTACAGGAGTATTTTTAGTTTATTTTGTTTCAAATCATAGCAGAACAAGTACTGAATTTCACTTCCCAAATGTTATCTTTTATGATTTGATTATCTAACTTTACCTCTCTGTAACAAATAACTTATTTTCAATGTGAGAGAAAACTTGCTGCTTTATAATAGAAAGTCAGAGTCCACCCTACATACCTCAGATAACTCCACTTTCCTTGTGTTCCTCTTCCACATTATTTCCTCTTTCTTAAGCCATATCCTGGACATTCTTCCTTTTTTTTTTTTTTTCCATTCATATATAACTTGAGACATATCCAATTCTCAGGTTGGGTGACAGTTCAGGACCAAGGGACAAGGTCACAGAGATTATAGACTGTTGAATGTGTGACAAGGCGGCTCATAAAGAATCTGGTCAGATGTCCTTCATTTGCCTTTAATTAACTACAGCTGCTTTTTATGTTTCGGGCTGATCTTTGATCTGCTTTCCCCTTCAGACCTCTGTGCACAAGGTAGTTAAAAACAAACTAGGAGGCCAATTATAAAGACAAAAAAAAAAGAGAGAGAGAGAGGAAAAAGAAAGAGAAAAGTCCCTCCGGGGTAATCAAGTGACAGTCGAAGCAGCCATAAGCTTTTAGTTTTATTCATTAGAGAACTTTAAACATGTCAAGAAATAGAATAATGTCCCTGCTGTTAGATCAGCCTCAACAATGAAGATTACAACAGTTTTGGGACACATGAGTGGGCAAACTTCTTGTGAAAACAAGTTTATTGAGCAGCATTTTACTACAGTGGCACTGAAGCTAGCTTACACAGTTTCATAGCAGGAATATTGGTTCAATATGCATTGAGAAAGTTGGCCCTCTCAGAGTGGCAGATTTACAGTGTAGCCTCGCTCTAACCCAGATCACCCCTGCAATTAGGTTTAGAAAAACTTCCTAGAGGCTATAGTGCTGAAATGGATGGCCTCTGTTAGACTATAGAGTTTTTGCTGAAGCATTACTATAGTGCATGATCAAGCATGGTTTTAGTTTGGTAATGACTGTATAAATCTTAAAATCTTTCATAGGTCTAGGTAATTGTTATAGTCACCTTTTGCATCAAAATGCTCATGCCAATAGCATCCATTTAAGAAACATAGAGCATACCTTGAAACAAATATCTTGGAGTTCAGTTTAAGAACTGTTTTAGAAAGGAATCCATCCTAATTATATGTAAATGGGTCTCTGCTTGCCATTTTTTCTCCTTTATTGTATTCCTACTCATGATTTGGGGGTCCACAGTAATAGTAGAGAATGTTTGATTTCAAAGAGAAAAGATTAAGAACTTCCCAACCCTTAATTGGCCTGCAGCCATAGCCCCGTGGCATCCGATCCTGTCAGATCTTGGAAGCTAAGCAGGGTTGGGACTGGTTAGTACCTGGATGGGAGACCACCTGGGAACACTAGAAGCTGTAGGCTTGGGAGAAGGACCTGGCAACCCCCTCCCAAAAATCAATCTGCCATTGAAAACCCTATGAACGGCAGATAAGCACTGACAATAGTGTTTCTGCAGTTGTACAGAGTGTCGCTATGAGTCGGATACCAACTCAATGGCACCTAACAACAACAACAATCCTTAACTATTCACCAGTGCATTTTCAACATTCATAGTGCTCTTCCTCCCCATAAGTTTCAGAGAAAAGTCAACCTTATGAAATCTCTTATAATGTCTGCAATTTAAAAGAAAAACATTTTACAATTTTCTTATCCTTAAAAGTGGCATTTTTGCTCAAGACGAAAGTAGGCCTTTTGAGTTGCTTATTCATTTTGTTTTCTCCCAAATGGTATGTGAACAACGCATTTATTTAGCCATACTTTTCAACTTGAGTGTGGTCAAATTATGAGTCATGGCCAGGACTTGCCAGGGGCTCAGACCATAGCATTTTCCCAGTCACATCAGCCGTCTCTTTTTTGGATCTCATTGTCATGGCCTAGATCTTGCCATTCATTGTTTCTGTTAGAGGATACTCTTTCAAAGGACAGGAGTTCACTAATAAGAAAAGCACTGTGTGGGGGAAATATAGACAGTTTGGCCTCAGATGCCTGAATGTTTATTCTAACTATTCTATATTTGAAATTTGAAAGAATTTTCTAAGAACAAAGAGGGTGGAAGTTGCAGATTATTTTATGTATTTCAAAGCAGGGAAACTATACTCAGTTTACACATAGGCTTCGCTATAGGCTGGAGACAACTTTGGCTAAGTCAGCCAAAGAAAGGAAGCAGGAGAGCCAGGTTTGACTGAGGACAGGACATCTCCCTGTACTCAGCTCCAAGCTGTTGTTGACAGCCCTGCAGGAAGGTGACTCAAAGAAGCCAATATTACAATTTTTCAAGAAAACTGGAAATGTGATTTTTTTTAAATGTGAAAACTCCTGATTTTTAAATGTTGACAACCATTCATTTTTATAAGAACACATCTGTTCGCCATTTTCTGGAGAGAGTGCCTCAATTTTGTTTTCATTGCTTACTGCTTGGGCAAGCTATGACATGGCTTCCAAGAAGAAATCAGAGGATTTTGAGTTCTTGTAGATGACACTATGCCTTTGGAACTGTTCACATAAAGTGAAAAACTAATGGCAGCAAGGCCAGTAATAGCCAATGTTTGTATGATGATAACTTATGGTGGACATGTATATTCTACTTAAATTGGTCCTCAGGACAACTCTGTGAAGCCAATAGAACAGCTTTTATTTTTATTCCCCTATCTAGAGAGGGGGGCTGGGATTTAGCTCAGTTGGTAGAGTGCTGCTCTGCAGTCTCTGAGATCCTGGGTTCGATTCCCAGCACCACAAAAAATGGGAGAAGGATAAGGCAATCCACTCCTGATGCAATCTCAAAACAATCAGACATTGAAACCCTATGAGGGTCACTGAGTTGGACATGACTCAACAGCAACTAACAACAATCTAGAGAGGAGGAAATTAAGGCTCAATGAGTAGTTTTTGAGCATTCTAAGGACACAGATTTTTGGAGAAATTCTCAAAAGTCATGGAGTCTTCTTGCCATAAAAATGAACACTAAAACAAACAAACTCCCCTCCAAAAAATTCAGCTTATAATTTCTAGTAGTGTGTGGACACCTTCCACTTTCTGAATTCCAGCCCCAAGTTAAGAACCCCTGAAATAGGTAATATGTGAAACCTGATACAAACTCAAACCCAGGATTTCAGAACCCAGGTGTGTGGGGGTGGGTTGTGATGGGGGAGCTGCATGCACATGTGTGTGTGTCTTATCCTACTAGCTGATGCTTACCTCCTTAGTTTAGAGAAGGCACAGTTGAGACTGTAGCGACCAGACTGGAGGCTGCCCTGGCGGCACAGTCATCTCTAGCCTTACCTATGCCACCACCACTGGCTGGATTCAGGTGAAGCTGGGCCTGGGGAGGCCAACCTCAGCAGTGTAGCTGGAGTCCTCATTGAATAGTCTCTGAAAAGTTTTTCACAGTTGTCTGAGGAGACTCAGAGTCAACAGCCAGAATAGCAACAGTAAGAGTAGGCATTGTTTATTACTGGCTTGTAATGTGCCAGGCACCTTATCAGGCACTGAAGTCAGTACAGTTTTTATGTCCATTGCACAAACAGGAAACCATTAAACCAAGATTATCATCCTGACTCTGGATCTGGCCCCTCTGACTGCTACATTATTCTGCCTTTTATTTTAGGGTGGGCGTGAAGGTCAGGGAAGATCCTTTATTCTAACAACCTTCTTAAAATAGATAGATAGTAGTACAAAAACTCCTGAAAAGTTTATTGTATTTCCTCTAAGAGCACAATGATTTTTCTTTCCTCAGATGATAACTTGAATTTTTAAAATATGGTGAACTTTACAAGGTAAAGGGAAAAAACATAACTGTGCTCAGCTTATGGGAATTTGCCTACATAAAACATATGTGTATATATTATACATGAGGTTAACAGGGGATGTCTGTATCTATCTAGGTCTAGGTCAATCTCTCTGTATCACCTCTTTCATTGGTAAACCTTTGCAAAACGGCCCAAATCGGTGATAATCTGTGTAATCTTCATTGTCCCTTAATGGCCAATCATACTAAATTTGCATACGACCACACTGAATATCCAACAATTCCAAATATTTGAAGGAAATAATGCAGTATGGGTTTACTTTTTTCATTCGTCATACATAATGTTATATTGTTGTTGTTGTTGTTGTTGTTATTGTTGTTAGGTGCCCTTGAGTCTGTATCCAAATCATAGGGACCCTATGTACAATAGGTGAAACAGTATTATTAGTGCTTCTCTGCTATTCATAGGGTTGTCAATGGCTAATTGATTCTTTGGGGGAGTGGGTTGCCAGATCCTCCTCCCAAGCCTACCTGGTATTCCCAGGCAGTCTCCCATCCACGTACTAAAGCCCAACCCTGCTTAGCTTCCAAGATCTGATGGGATCAGATGCCATAGGGGTACAGCTGCAGGCCATAATGTTATATGTTTCATAAAATGAGTCATCTTCCACATTAAAATGGGAAGATATCAGACATAAATAACTTATACAAGACACAAAGTTAATCAGATTTTTATGTAGAAAATTCCAGTACTCAAAAGTATATCCTCTTAAAGGAAATATGTAGCTTCTAATGTGTTTAATAAACCCCTTGTTAAAAATGTAATCTTGAGTTCATGGAATATAAATAATACCTGCTATATACACACTGCATGGACAATTAATTTGCTACATAACACTTAAAATAGGAACTTAAACTTCAAATGAACATTCAAAATTTAGAACTTGAATTTTAAAAAATATTTTACTTATTTAACTTATGATAAACCCAAAATAAGGAGTTGTACTTTTAAATTGACACATAATAATTCTGCATACTTGCATGGTACAGTGTGATATTTCAACATATTTAGGCAATGGACAATGATCAGATTAGTAATTGGCATATCCAACACATCATTTCTTTGTGTTGGAAGCATTCAAAATTCTCTCTCCCAGCTATTTTGAAATATACAATAAATATACAATTTTAACTATAGTCACTCTACTATGCTATAGAACACTTTAAATTCATCCTCCTAACTATATTTTTTATACCAGTTAACCAACTCTTCTGTAGCCTCTCTCTCCTTTCCCTTCCCAGCCTCTAATAATCGCTA
>VMDO01036891.1:0-14772 GCA_007922755.1 Pedetes capensis
GATAGATGTTAGCAAGATATATTCTCTTGGGTTTTGTTTGTTGGGAATGTTTTTATCTCTTCATTTCTAAATTATATCTTTGCTGGGTATAGTATTTTTCATTGACATTTTTGTGTTTTATTCTTTAGATTGTAAAAACCTGATCCCACTCTCTCTTGGCAGGTTTCTGCTGAGAAGTCAGTTGTCAGGTGAATTGGGATGCTTTGTGTGCTATTTGTTTATTTTCTCTTACAGCCTTGAGAATATTCTTTTGTCTTTAATCTTTGAAATCTTGATTATAATATGTCTTGTAGTAGACTTGATTGAGTTACCTTTGGCTTTCAATCTTCCTATGACTGAATAAAGGTATCCTTCTGTATGTTGGTGAAATTTTCTTTTATTATTTCATTGAATAATCTTTCCAACCTTTTGCTCTTTTCAAGCCCCTCTTAAACCCCAATAACCTGAACTTTTACTCTTTTAATAATATTCCATATTTCTCATAATTTTTCTTTATTTCTCTTCATTGTTTTCTTCTTTTCTCTTCTATGTATTTTCAAATAGTCTTTCCACCCATTAATACTTTCTCTTTTTGATATATATGCTCATTAATACTTTATGTTGTGTTTAAAATGTACTTAGTACATTTTTCAGTTCAGGATTCATGACCGTAGGCGATACAATGGTGCTGGCTGAAATAAAAGTCCAATAAATTGGGGCCATGTTTCTTCACCTTGTAATAGGGCTATTCCAGAGGCTGTACCCATGGACATATGCCTGGGCATGGGAACCATTAAGACTAGTGTTAAATATTACTAGCCTGATACTGAGTATCATGGCAAAGTCCTGTGTTTACTATGCTGTGCTACTCCTAGCAAATGAATTCAAGCTCCACAATCTGCTGCCCATGGTTAGGGTAAGGTTGGTGAAGGCAGTCGTTTAGCCACCAAGACTGTCACTAATCTGTGTAGCACCAGATTCTCAGATGCATAACAAAGGCCCAAGTCCCTTCCTACTATCAGGAGCACACCTAAGCCCTTGTTGCAACTGGCTATTATGTAGGCCAAAACACATGTCCTCAAGGCAATGTGCAGGACTCTGGCTGGTGCTGTGGCCAGCCTAGAAGCTCCATTTGTAAGCTCTTGCCTGAGTATAGGGGCTTTTGGTCTCACCACAGTGGGGCCATCACTGAGCTCCAAATCAAAGTCCTGTGCTCTTTTTTCTGTACTTCCCCCAACATGTTGTTCTTGCTCCCTGCTCTGCTGCCCAAGATTGTGAGTGGAGTGGTGAAGACAATGCCTTGGACACCTGGCTAATGCAGTTCCAGAGCCTCTGTCTGTGGGTACTAGCCCAGGTGGGGTATCTGGGGCTCTGCCTGGTAGTAGAATGCACCATGGCGAGCCTGCTACTGATTTTCAAGCCTAAGGCCTGTGCTTAATTCCTGCTCCCTCCCTCAGGTGGGAGGCATCTCTCTCCTGGTTACATTGCTTGGAATTGGAGAAGGAGGACATGGGAAACTCTCTTCTTCCTACCATTTTCAACATGTTATTGTGGAGTGTTGAGTTCAAGTTAGTTGGATTTTGTAATATAATCTCCCTGTGCCCATTTGCCTGTGATTACAGGGTTTTGACCCAAATTGTATCATACTGTATCCTGAGGTTGCTGCTACCTCTGTAGGTCTCACAAGAATGAGGTCCCTCTCATACTTTAGGAAGATATGGTATAGACAACAGAGTATGTGGGATGCACCCTGTGTGGTTACTCCTGCAACAAGAGTGTGAGCCTCAATTAAGTGGTATAGGTTCTATGAGCATAGTTGATATTGGCTGCTACTTGAAAGTGATTCTGTTATTGGCTGTTCCAATCAGGGTGAAGAGCCTGAAACTTGTATGTTTTGTTTAGACACTGGTGCAGTTTTGAGTTTCACATAGAGAGGAGAGGGCTGGGATCATGGCTCTGCATCCATGGGACTCAGATCCAATCTTCTCTGCTGTGTGCAGTCTGACAGAGTATGGGGGTGAGTGCAACAATGCTGAGGTACCTACACGCACAGTGTCCACACAGTTTTGTTATTTCTCTTTGCTGTTACTGTGGAGGTGACCATTCTGTAGTGAGACATCAGCCCCACCCCAACTATGCCATTTGTGTCATATCATCAACTCAAGGCTTTGTCCTCCCATTCTTTAATTTGAAGTACTCACCATTTGACTTGGATAGTTAGTGCCTGGAGGTAGGTATCATTCCTCTCAGCAGGGCTGGAAGTACACCCCAGTGACAGAGCACCCACCTAATGTATGTTGCAAGGCCCTGGCTCCATTCCCAGCACCATAAGAAAAACAAGATGAAAACAAGAAACAAGAACAACAGCAACTACAACAACAGAAAACAAAAGGATAAATATAGAATAAAAAGATTAAAATAAAAATATAATTAAAATAAAAATAAAAATATAATATTTTAAAGGAAAAGAAAACAGAAGATATTTTTAAAAGATGGCAGTGGGAATCATAAATAAAATGAGGTGAACAAAAAATAGAGGGAAGACTTTATTCATCCTGGATTCTTTCCATTGAGGTAATTACAGGAAGTAATTTGTGGCTGAGGCTGGCTGCAGTTCCTCTAAGCTGCTTTGCATGTTGGAACAAGCTAGCACAGAATGTGGAGTTCAGTAGCAATGACTCTCTCCACGATTTTAGGGGGATGTAACATTCTAGGACCTGGCAAATTCTGACATGTCAGGGTTAAGAAATTAGATTCTTTGGGGAAGTTTCTGTACTGATTTCTCTGAGGGTAGGCAAAAGTCTGGCTTTGTGGCTTGTAAGGAGCTGGCACAGAGTACAGGACTTCCACAGAGTACATGCTCTCCCCAGCTTTCCATCTGTGCTGTGCCCTCAGAAGCTGGTCAAATGTGGGTGCCTGGGCATGTTAACTAGTAAGCATAGAATGCACAACTCTCTAAACCAAGTTTGTTGTGGGGAGAGCCCTGGGCTGTACATTCTGAAGACAGGGAAAATGCTGGTGCTGCAGAAACAGGTCCCAAGACATCACTGCAAGTAGAAAGAGGCCTCAGAGATGCAAAGATCTGTGCAGGAAGACAGGATGAAGTATGCTGGGCTTCATGGATTCCACAGCCCATAATCCTGGGGCCCCAATACTCAGCCCCTACATTAAATCTCTTGTGACTCTCACTCCACCAGACTTTGCTAGTGGGTCTTTCCAAATGCATAAAGAGAAGCACCTTCTGCTTCCCTCCATATTGCATTTCCCACTGCATAGATTCCTCAGTGGTTTTGTATTAGTCACTCCTCAGGGCCTAAACTGTCTCACCTGTGGCTGCTTGCTAGGCCAGTACAGAGAAGCTGCCATTAGGTCTCAGAGATAGAAAAATGAAGGGGCTAATGACTCCAAGAGCAGGAAGCTTAGACAATAAGATCTTTCTCAGCATGGCTACCTTGTAAGGCACCTTGTAAATGCACTGGGAAATGCCGAGAACTTCTGCACATCCAGCTCACTATTTAAATCAAAGGTCTTCTGTCTGTTTAAACTGTATGTTTGCAAGGTGCTGGATTCTGCAGTTGTCATGACCACTGGATCTCTCTGTCTTTCACCAATACCCATACCCAAGATGTATCCCTATCTCTCTGACCAGCTATCAAGCAGGCAAGGCTGGGGTACACAGTTTCTCCTACTATTCTAACATCCAGAATCTCTAGGTTTTGGTCACCATCTCTCCAACATTAAACTCCACTGCTCTCCCATGACCACCCCTATCAACAGGCAGTTTCACACCTGCTGTCTTGGTTATAACTCATGGAGAAGCAGGCAAGTGCTGGGTACCTCTGATCCACCATTGTGAACCTCCAAAAGCATCTGTTCAAACCTTCAAATCTATTGTTGTTCTTAGGTGTCCTCCAGTCAGTGTTCAATTCATAGCAACCATATGGACAACAGGTGAAACACTATTGTCATGTTTTTCTGCTATTCATAGGGTTTTCAATGGCTAACTGTTTTTTGAG
This sequence comes from Pedetes capensis, assembly GCA_007922755.1. Lineage (NCBI taxonomy): Eukaryota > Metazoa > Chordata > Mammalia > Rodentia > Pedetidae > Pedetes > Pedetes capensis. The sequence continues at coordinate 3,996 of VMDO01036891.1, forward strand.
AGTGGATTGCCAGATCCTTCTCCTAAGCCTACAGCACCTGGTGTTCCCAGGTAGTCTCCCATCCAAGTGCTAACCAGGCCCAACCCTGATTAGCCTCCAAGATCTGACAGGACCAGACACCACAGTAGTATGGCTGCAGCCTCAAATCTATACTGTAGTTTTGTTTACATGGCTCTCACTTATTTCCCAAGCCATCAGGTAATACAGAAGAGAATGAGGAATAACTTTTTTCTCTAAATTCCACTATGCCATTGAATTAGTTTTAACATGTATGAAGTTTTTCTATTAAAAACTAATGAAGATTTTAAACCATTAGAAGCAATTGCTATATAATTAAAGACTTGAGTAGACCATAGTAATACCCATCTTTGGGAATTAGATGATCTGGGTTTGTTAAGCAATGTCTCCTGAACCTGAATCATATCCCAACTGTGCATTGATTGCATTTTGTTGTTTGCAACAGAGTCCTTCAATTCCTGAGAGTAACAGGTGGAGATTGCCTCTGTATGGAATTGGCAGCTGGCTATTTCTGAATTATGTTCTGTTCCAAAGCAGCTGGGTGCATGTTATTTCATAGTAAAATGCCTACAACATTATAAACGTTCAATAAATAGTTTTGTAAAGGTGAGTAAAGGATTGTTGAGTTTCCAGGGACACTGCTGCTCAGATCTATTAGGATCTCTGTCAACAGTGCCTAGCACTCAGCTGACACCCTGAGAACACTCAGTGTATGAATTTCACTCTTTTTATGGCTCTCTGGCTATAGCATGATTAAGTCTCATTGATCTGTGAAGAGAACAATGAAGTTGAGTACTGTCCTGGGTAATGTATATCTTTCTCAGAAATGCTTCCAATTTTAAACATATGATATAATGCAAAAATTCTTTACAAAGGTTCCATCTTAGGAGAAATCACTGTTTGAGACAGACAGCATCTTAATGGTTTAACTTGTTGTTACGTGCTGTCTAGTCAGGTCCAACTCCTTGTGCCCCTAATTACCACAAAAGGAGATGCTCCACAACATTGTGCCATGCCCATGCACTACATCAGTGCTTCTCTGCTGTTGGTAGGGTTTTTGATGGCTGATTGATTTAGAGATTTTGGGAGTGGGCTATCAAGTTCTTCTCTGACTAGAGGGGATCATAATCAGATATTCCAGTGGGTTCTCTCAGATGGAACTTAGCAGAAGTAGTGTTTTTCCATCTGAACTGAGCCATTCCATCAGTTGGCTTAGGTACTGGAAATGTGCAATCCACAAAGGAAACAAAAGGAGAAAGGAAGAGGACACAGTGAGACTAGAACAAGTCTGAGTATGTAATTCAGCAGAAACTCTGCTTCAACGAAGTACAACGGATGATCATCAGTGCTTCTGGCCATCACCCCTAATGTGGAGGTGGAACTGGGTGGAAACCTGGGTCTCCAAGGAAAGGCACAGGGCTGTATCCATAGGCAGAGTCTACAGCCATTCATGGCTTCTGTCAGAGCATGAGAAGCGTGGTCGCCACTGCACCTGTGCCTGGACAACAATATTGATGGCTGATCTTTATGATGCCACTGCAGGTCTCACAATCTCTATATTCATAAGGTCCTAAAAACCATTTCAGTTTGTAATCTTTATTAAGAAACTCTGCATTCTGACTTACCAGGTAAGGTACATTATCATCACTACAATCTCATCATGACCTAAGTTGAAATAACCTTGTAGAAACACTTCAGGCATCCAGCCTTCATTTTAATACATCAGCATCAGAGAAAGAAGCATGTCTAATTAAAATGTCTGAAGTAACCATTTTAAGAAAGTAGATAGGTGCTTTTGCTCTTCATCCCATTTCAATGGCTCCTCTTGAAAAGGAAACATTGCTGAACATGTTTTTCTCTTGAGAAAGAAAATCCGTGCTGAACATTTTAACATTATATAACATGTCCATATATGTGGTCAGATGCCTCCCCAAAGCTCTGATCCTGTTTTTGAAATCCCTGCCTGATCATTCTATCTTTTTCTTATTTTTTTCAATTTTACCCACTACTGATAAATTTATACCTCAAAACAAAAACAAAAGCAAAATGTAAAGGAACGTGCTCAAAATTTTTAAATTTTTAATTAAACTTATTTATTTATTTATTTACTTATTTATTTATTTACTGTGATACTGTGGGATTAAACCCAGGATGCTCCACCACTGAGCTTCCTGCCAGGCCCCTTTTTCTTTTCTTTTCTTTTTTTCTTTTTTTTTTTTGGAGTCAGTGTCTCACTAAATTGTACAGGCTACCTCTGGCCTCAAACTCAACATCCTCCTGACTCCACCTCATGAGTCACTGTGATTACAGGCATGTGCTAAGGCACCTGGATTAAACATGCTCAAATCTTAATAACCAGATCCAGCTCCTAAATTTTCATTGTGCCTTCTGTAATGAGAGGTTAGACACCAGGAACCCTGATTAATTTAGTCACAATAACTTGGTTTCTGCCTCTCATCCTCTTAGTGAGCCTCCTTTTCATGTGTACATGGGAAGTAATGAAAACTGTAAAGTTAGATAAATATTGAAAATGTTTCATTTGGTAACAACTACTACCTCACTTAGAATTACTATCCCTAATGAAATGAAAGTTTCTGGAGACTATATATTTATGAAGAAGGAAAGTCTAGTCTTTTCCTTAATGTGAAGTCACATTCCATGACTACATATGGATCTTAGAAAAAAAGGAATGATTTCATTAGATAGATAATAGACAGACTGATGTATTTTTAACACATAAGAAGGTTATTCTAAAAGCATATATATGTACTTAAATGTATATACATATATTTGTATATGCATATTCCCAAGTATCAGGGGTCAGGATTTCTGAACTGACCCTGAAAATTCCTCCTGAATTCAAACACCTGATCACACAATTTCCATTCTGATATCACTTTTCAAATTTTCCTTCTATGATCCACCACTAAGAAAAAAAGAAATGCTGTCACATTCTTATCTGTACCACATCATTTACAAATTCTAAGCACCAATAATGAATACTTCCTGGGCATTTCTTTCTCCCCTAAATCCATCTGACAAGTGAAGACAGTCCCTGCTCAGAATGAGAAGAAGTGCACCACATAGGAGATTGGAATGACAGTGTCTGATGTGAACCTGATGAGCCCCTACAGCCCAGTCATACATGCAGACCTGAAATGCGGCAAAGCTGTGTCTATCCTGGGGAATGTGTCCCAAAAGGCCAATGAGCACATGTGAACTGAAGAGTTCCCATGTGAGGGCCAGGAGCCTGAGTTCTGGTGCTGCCCCAGAGTGCCCTGTCCTGGAGGCAGCTGCCACCATAGCCGGGCTGTTCAAGTTGTCTGTTCAGGTGAGACTCAACAGCAGCACTGTAACCTCATGTGTAGTTTTCAAACATTTCTGCTACTGCTGTCTGTGTACTTCTCCTCCTCCTCCTCTTCCTCTATCTCTTTCTTCTACTTCTCCCCCATTCCTGTTTCTCTCTTCTCCACTCTTGGACTTCAATGTATGATAGATACACTGAATCTCTTATTCCAATTATCTCTTATTCCCTATTTCTTTCTACCAATCCTTTCTGTGGTTTACTTTTGAAATTTTCTATAGACCTGGGTTATAAGTCACTAATCCTGTCTTCTCCTCTAAATCTTTTAATTAGCTCATTTAATTCTTAAATCCAGACATTTTCTCATCTTCTCTTCTTCCTCCTTTTCTATTCCTGCTCCTTCTCCTCCTCTGTCATTGTTGTCTTCTCCTTCTCCTCCTCCTCCTCCTCCTTCTTCTTCTTTGTTTCTTCCTCTCCCTCCCCCCCATTTTTTTACTTCTTTTCGTTGTTGTTTTCACACAAGTTCTCACTATGCAACCCAGGCCTTGATTGTGTGTGTGTGTGTGTGTGTGTGTGTGTGTGTAGTACTGGGGGTATAAACATAGGAACTTGCTTAGCAAGCATTCTCCTACCTAACCTAAACCCTTTTCCATTTTCTTAACTTTGAGACAGGGTCTCACTAAGTTACACTGGCTGCTTCTAGCCTCAAACCCACCATTCTCCTGCCTTGGCCTCCAGAGTAGTTGGGATTACAGGCATGTGCCACAGTGCCTGAAAAATGGATCTTTCTTCGTAGCCCATGCTCGCCTCAGATACAAGATTCTCAGCTGAGCTCAGTGGCACATGCCTGCAATCCCAGCAACTAGGGAGGCCGGAGCAAGAAGATAAAAAGTTCGAAATCAGGGTCAGCTCACATAGCCTAGTGAGACCCTGTCTCAAGATAAAAAATAAAGAAGGGACTGGGGGTACAGCTCTGTGGTAGAGTACTTGCAAAGGATGTTCAACCCCCCAGCACTGAAAAAAAGATCAAGATCCTCCTACCTCTGGCTCCTGAGTACAGGATTATAGGCTTCTGCCACCATGCTCTATTAAAAATTTCATTTTTAATCAGAAACTATTTATTTGATGCTTATTATGTATGTACAATTCCATATTATAATTATTTCATCATTTTATCTATTTGTTTTCCTCTTTCCTCTTTTTTCCTAAACATACCCACCATAATTAATGTCCTCTCTTTATCTGACCCTGTTCATATTTCAAGAGAAAACAATAATAATTCAGTATTTCAATCCAAATTTTCCCTTCAAGTGCTTTCAGAGAAGGATATGTCCTATCTCTTCTCTGAGGAAGTATTTAGAAACACGTGACATTTTCCCCCTGAGAACAAAGAATTTCAATATTGAATAATAAGAATCCCTTACAGCAACTACTAAGACTAGATTTGTTTGTGGTGGGATAGAAAAATGTCCATGTCATCTGGCCCCATCTCTCATGTGAGGTTGCCCAATGTTCTCAGAGAGGATGCATTCATTATTTTTGAAATTAAATCCCTATAGATGAACTCCAAAATCTTGGATCTTAAGTGAGATGATCTTGGATACTCCATGGCCTGCCTCTTGATCCATTCATTTTCAAGCTCTGAATGACTGTCCAAAAACAATTCTTATTTTTCCTGGATCCACAGCTGCCACCTGAGACTGCAGATGAGCTTAAGCCAGTGCCTAGCTTCATTCCCTGTGCTTTTATCCTTCTAAGTCTCAAGTCAAGGGTATCACAGGGTGGACGGTTCACAGCAAGTGGGTTTCTGACATTTCCAGCATGCTCTTCGCACATGCTCTGAAGAGCTATGATTCAGAAGGTTAAGTTGGGGATGACCTTTGTAACAGCTTCTCACTGAGATGCTCACTAGATTATTTTCAGTTTAATTCCATTTTTTTATTTCACCCCTCCTAATCCTCTGACCTACCTATAGCCATAGCACTGTGGCATCTGATCCCATCAGATGTCAGAAGCTAAGCAGAGTCAAGCCTGGTTAGTACTTGGATGGATGACCACCTGGGAACAACAGGTGCTGTAGGCTTGGGAGAAGGACCTGGCAACCCACTCCCAAAAAACCATCAGCCATTGAAAACCCTATGAATTAGCAGAGAAGCACAATAGTGTTTCATCTATTATACCCAGGGTCTCTATGAGTCGGATACCAACTTGAAGGCACCTAATAACAAATCCTCTGACCATGTTTTTTCCTGTAGGAGACCAAACCCAGCTTCTACCCTGGAGTAGTGATTCCATATATGACTCATAATGCTCTGTAGTCCAGCAAAGGAATGCTGGCCCTTGCTTGCTTGAGTGAGCCCCAAAATACAAGAAAACCCCTCCAATTCCCTGTTTTATGCAACCACTGACATGATTCTCTCTCCTCAGCCAGCTCAGAGCTCCGCCTGATGAATGGAAGTACTCGCTGTTCAGGGAGAGTGGAGATCTATCATTGGGGCATCTGGGGCACCATCTGTCATGACAGGTGGGACCTGAACGATGCCCATGTGGTATGCAGACAGCTGGACTGTGGAGTGGCCATCGAAGCCATGGACTGGGCTTCCTTTGGAGAGGGATCCGGGCCCATCTGGATAGATGAACTGGACTGCACAGGAGAGGAATCATATGTGTGGCAGTGCCCTTCTCGAGAATGGGGGCAACACTACTGTGTGCATGAAGAGGACGCAGGAGTCATCTGCTCAGGTATGGTCAGGGCATTGTCCATGGGCTGGGAGAAGAGAAATTTCCAGGAAGTTGATGTCTGATACCTGAGTAAACAGCAGATAGATGAACTGCAAAAGACAGTTCTGTCCATAGAGCCTGACTACTAAAATGCCTGAGAATCATCGGTTCATGACCTCCCATTAGGAGTCTCTGCTACTGTTTTTCTCTTCTCTGTTGGCCTCACCTGACCAGATAGTTAACCTGTAAATTTGTACACTAACTAAAAAATTACTAAAAAAAATTACTAAGAATAAAAAGAACAAGCACATCTTCTGCACATAAAACTGATCATGATGTATGGTGCACAAAAGGAAGAGATGCTTAGCAAAAGATTGGGACAAGTCTACTAGAGATATGAAAATAAATTTAATTGGAAAATATTTGGAATCTATGTAAATGCAAGCTACTTTGAATGTTTAAAAGATCTTACTTTTTCAGTGGAAGTTAAACTTAATTTTTTCAGCTATTTAAAAATGCACATATTTAATAGAATAAATAAGATTGTTTGCCTGACACAGAATCTGCAAGTGTTTTGATCTGCTGTACATAGGGTCTCTATGAGTCGGACTCGACTCAACGGCACCTAACAACAAACAACAACAGGTGACTATCCAAATCACTATTAGTGCTATTTCATTTTCCATGACACGTTAAAGTTCACAAGGAAGATTGAGTATATGAAAATCTCAAGAAAAAAATTTAGATGGAAGGATGCTGTGAAGGCATAACTTGCTTGCTATATTCAAAATATAAAAATATTTCTGTACTTATTTAACAATAGCTGATAGTGGTATGGAATAGTGGATAAATATACTGTCAGAGATATATAAAAATATACATATTTCAGAATTTAGTATTTACAAGTGGTACTTTAAATAATAAGAAAAATATAAATTTTAATATTCTTAGGAAAAGGATTATGCCCAGTATAATGTAAATTTTATAGCAGTTACATATATACATGTCCAAGTGAACCATAACATATAGAGAGACATAATTATAGTTATTCCGTGAAAAATAGTAGATTTCAAAGACAACCTATGCTACAGCTTTCCTATTTTGTTTGTTATTGCCTGCATTTTTCTTCTCTGCTCTCTAACATTCTCCTTCTGCCTGCTTTTTTTCCATACTGCTATCAAATCCAGTTCTTTCTCTTTCTCTTTCCCCACCTCCACCCATGATTTTCCTCCTTGTGGTATCAATATCTTTACCACTATTATTATTTAACCCTAAAACCCACTCTACACTATCCCTATCACTTCCTTTGCTTAGGTAATTTCTTAACTAATAGATGGATTCAAATGAGGTTAATTATAATTATAAATATGGCTTTGGGTGGAGTTGTTACTACAGCAACAGGTTGATTTGTCCTCTCTGAATGATACTGGGGACCAAGAACTCAAGGGAAAATGTACACCAAATAGATTCACAATCCAGGAAGAGACAACTATCCTAACAAATCCAAAAGCCCCAATACAGAAACACAATGTGCATGATAAAGCAAGATGATGCAACTCCTCCAAATGACTATAACTCCATAATAACTGAAACTAATGGTACTGAAATGTGTGAAATGTCAGATAAAGAGTTCAAAACTCTACCTAAAAATAATAAGTGATCTCAAAGAAAACACAACTAAGCTGGTGAACCAAATTACTAAGTCAATTCAGGCACTTCACAAAAAAAGGACCTAACTTAGAAGAAAAATTCAGCAAAGGAATTATCTTTTAAAAAATCAAGCATAAATGTTGGACATGAAAAACACAATAAACCAACTAAAAATCACCATAGAAAGTAATACCAGCAGACTGCATCAAACAGAAGAAAGAATATCAGAGTTAGGAGACAAGGTCAAAAGAATACTATACTCAGGCAACAACAAAGAAAAAAATAATGGAATCTGACCACAACTCCCAAGAAATATGGGACAAGATGAAATAGCATAACCTAAGAATCAGTGGTATAGAAGAAGGAGCTGAGACTAAAACTAAAGGCATAGATAATCTATTCAATGAAATAATAGCAGAAACCTCCCTAGGGCATAGTTTCGACTCTTGTCATAAGATGTTTGTCAATCAGATAATCTTGTTCTTGGAATCAAGGGGACTGCTTGAGAATGACTCAGAGAAATAACAAGTCAGAAAGGCAAGATGGAGTTATTTCCTTCAGATTTATGCCAATATCTGGAGATTCCTAGGCACCAATCTGGAGATTCCTGGGCACCAATCTGAACAGATATCTGCCCAAATCTTAAGGTATAGAAGACATAGATGCAAAGTAAAAGCAGAGATGCCAAGTTTTTACCCTGTGTTTAGTCACCCATTGGATCTACAGGCCCAAGTGAAGAAGTTTCATTGTTGTTGTTTTGTTTTTTGCTTTTTGTTTTTTTAGCAAAGGCAGCCAGTAGGTCCATATTACAGTAACAGTTTAGCTAGAGGAGACTGTAATCAGAAACCCCAGTGCATTCTCTTACATAGAATTTAACAAAGAGTTCATGCTATTTCATCTGAAATGAGCCATTCCATCAGTCTTTGGTGGACCAAAAAAACCTACATTTTACAATGAATAAAAGAACAAGAAATAGATTCAATACAAATTTGAGTATATGATAAAGCTGAGGCTCAGATTCAGCCATACACAATGGTGGCCCTCAGTGGTGGTACTGTTGGTAACCCCTAATATGGAAATGGAAGTGAGCAGAAACCAGAGTCTCAGATGAAGGGGATGTGGCTACAGGTATAGCCTTCAGACATTCATGGGTTTTGTTCTGATTGGAAGGGTTGGACATGGTAATTATTGTTCCTGTCCCTGGCCAATGATATTGTGGCAGATTATTATGATACCTTTGTAGGTCATACATTTAAGCCCAAAAGGCTGTAAAGATTAGTCATTTTATTTTGGAAGTTTTGTATTTGCATTTTGACTTTCCAGGGAAGGAACATTATTATTGTTCCATTCTAATCATGGCATAAATTGAAGTGACCTTACAGAAAAACTTCAATGTAGACTTCATTGTAATGCAGCAATGTAAGGGAGAAATAGGAGACTATCTAAACAGAATACTTGAAATCATCATTTTAATAAAATAGATTAAACTTTTGTTTATCCTGTTTTGATGGTTAACTGTGAAAACCAACAATTAATGGCCATGTTTTTTCTCTTGAAAAAGGCAAACTCTATTGAACTTCATTACAAATACTGGCTGTCACATAACACATCCATGTCTGTAGACACACTCCTCCCCAGAGCTCTAAACCCATACTTGAAATAGCTTCATCTTCACTAGCTGTGACAATATTTCTTCAAATTCTCCTCATTGGAAAAAAATACTCTCTCAAAACACAAACAAACAAACAAACAAACAAACTATATATATATATATATATACACATATATATACATATATACATATATACATATATACATATACACATATATACATATATACATATATACATATATACATATACACAGCCATTACAATATCTGATCCTACTCCGTAAATTTCTTTCCTTTTCTGTATTTGGAAGTGTGAAGTAGAGAACCCTGAGTATTGTAATCTAATTCACATGGTTTCTACCTCAGTTTCAAACTATTACTGGGATCCTTTCTCATGTTTAAGTAGAAAATAAATGTAAATTGTGACATTTTGATGAAGATTGAAATTTTTCATTCATTAAAAAGGTATAGCAGTGTTATGTAAGCACTGAAAGATTTTACAAGATTAAATAGTAAAAAGATAATCCTAGTATTTTTATATCATTATTAGTGTATTTTAGTTATACAAAATAATGGATTACATTATGTTATTTTCATACATGTACATAATGTGCTTTGATCATATTCTCCCCCACTGACCTCTCTTGTGCTAATTCTGGCTGTTCTCTTCCTAACCCCAAACAGTTCCCACCTCACTTTCATATTTTTTAAATCTACATTCTGCAAAATCTGCATTCTCAAAATCACTGCCAGTTCATTCTCACTACCTTTTTCATGGTTTCTTCAGTTTCTATCCAAGAATGATAAATTTAATCCTCAAAACAAAAACTGAAACAAAATGCAAATGAACATTTTCAAATCTGTTTTGTTGTTGTTGTTGTTTTGAGTTTGGTTTTTATTTTTGTTTTTGTTTTTGTTTGTTTGTTTGTTTTGCCTTTTTGATTGTTTGTTTGATGGTACTAGGGGATTGAACCCAGAATGCTCCACCGCTGAGGTGCATGCCCAGCTCCCTTTATATCTCTATTTTTTCAGAGAGGACTCTTTAAGCTACACAGGCTGTCTCTAGCCTAAACTCGTTATCCTCCTGCCTCTATCTTCCACGTTTAGTAGCATTAGAGGTAAGTACCAGGGCACCCAACTTGAACATGCCTAAATCTTAGTCACTTTATATCCATCTCCTAAATTTTCATTCTGACTCTGTAATAGGAAGTTTGACATAAAGAATCCTAATTAATTTAGCCACAATAACCTAGATGTTGCCTCTTAGTGGGCCTCTTCTTCAGGTTTACATGGGCGGTAATGCAAATTATGTGATTAGGTTAATATTAAACATTTTTCATTCATTAACAACTGTTATCTTATTTGGAATTATTATCCCTGAAATGAAAGTTTCTGGAGACTAAAATTTTGTGGAAAAGATAAGCCAAGTCTTTCCTTAACTGAAGTAACATTCCATGGGCACATGTGAATCTT